>ML807953.1:114523-125900 GCA_009831015.1 Picea engelmannii
GGGGGGGGGGGATAGTTGTAATAGAAAAAGAAAAATGAAGTTACAAATAAGTTAAAAAAAAATACTATGATTAAAATTCAAGATATGTAAGGACAAAGAGACCTTGGAAGTAGTTCAGTTAAACTAAAAGTTCTAGACTGTACAAAGGATATGAAAGGGGGATAAACCCTTAACTCTGTTCTTGTTGGTTATTATGTTTCCCTGGGATGAAGACTGTACAAAGGAGATGAAAAGGGGATAAACCCTTAACTCCTTTATTGTTGGTTATTATGTTTCACTGGGATGAAAAGATATATATGTTGATATCTCTAACATGAAAACATTGACAACTATACGACTATAAAGAAAACATAAATATTAGTTGTGTTATAGTCATAAAACATTGAGGACAGTGTGATAGAGTGCATTAGATATGTTGGGACATATCTGAAAATGTTTGCTGATATAAATTGTTATGGTACATGCATTTTGATTTAACTTGACAACTGATTTAATTGTGGATGTAATGATTCATGTTGTGTGTAGGAAAAATAATTTAGTTGTTTAGGAGACAACTGCCAATGATGAGCAACCTCAGGAAGAGGATAAATACAAGAGGGATGATTTTGAAATATTAATTAAGGGACCTTAGGGGTTCCCATGAAGCAATTGTTGATAAGGTAACAACAACAAGATTGTTGACAACCAGAGTAGGTATACAAGTTTCCATATCCATGTGGCATGATATTTAGAAGGGATTGAGTGAGAAACCCTTTAACAATAATTTGTATTTTAATGATATAAATTTTAATGTCAATTGACTAACATATGCTAGTAATACCCAATCAGGGTAAGATGTAGGAAAAGATAACATGATTAGAGAAGAACCTATGAAAATTAAGGATGAATAAGATCATTTCCTGAACATTCATGGAAAAATGTGTCATGAATGAATTTCTTCATTGTGAAAAATTACGAGCAGAAGTTCTCATGAGAAAAACATTAGCTAAATGCATTGATAATACACATGTTTGCTTGAGAGTGCATATATAGAACCGTCCATTATGGAAGGAGAAATATTTCGGTATCCCAAGAGAGTTATGGAAAAGATAAATAAAATATTTTAGGTGGCCATGAATATTGGTACCCTGGTTACAATAGAGGAAGAATGTTGGAATGCATTCATACAAAATTTAAATTTCTTATAAAAATAGGTTGATTTGAGATCATGATCAACTCAAAGAAGAAAATTGCATTCATACAAAGTTTAAATTTCATATAAAAATAGGTTGATTTGAGATCATGATCAACTCAAAGAAGAAAACATAGTCATGTTGTACTAATGAATATGAATAAAAAATATTCACTCAGTGAGAGGTTGACTGAGTTCCAACTCACCTTGGTAAGGTTCCTAATGACAATTATGATAATCTAAAAAATTGAGGCAAGCCTGCATTATGTGAATGTGACCACGACAAGTTGGCCCACTGATTAAATTACTTGAGAAGCTTGATTGAACTTTGAAAATCCTATTATGCTAAAATGATGCATGTGCAAGGAATGGTAATTCCTTTTGTTTCATATCATTGAAAGGATAAATATGATGCAATTATTAGTATGCACAATTTTAATAAGTGTGGGTGAACCACTGTAAATGTGCATGAGGAATAACAATTTGTTTGGTTGTGTGAAGATGGAATTACATTAACAAGGGTATTATATATGACAACAAGATAAGACCATAAGGAAGACCAATGCTTGTTGGTTATCGAAGAGCCAAAGTGATATGCGAAGGAAGTCTCATACTTTTGCAATGCAATTCCTCTATGGAACGAATTTGGAAATAAAAATGTGGATTTTGAAATATGTGGTTAACATATTTAAAAAGAAATTTTGATGAAATTTAGTTTAACATCTCATGAATTACTATATGTATGTGATATAGGTGAGATAACAGATTTGTCTTGGAAGGATAGATGATGGTTGTAAAGATGGTAAAATCATGAAAGGGACATTGTATGACATGACAACCATGTGTTATTCCATGATCACAATAAAGAATGTTGTGTTGTGTTAACACAGGCCAGAGGGACTCCTCGATAGAGAAAGTTTGAGGGACACCTCAGCTGTAAGAATCAATGAAGTATTTGAACTCTTCTTGTGTGAGAAATCCTTAACAGGAAAGATGGATTACCTGAGGGATTGTATAGCGGAGAAAGGGATGCCTAATCCTGAGCCTAGAAGGTGAGTGACCACAAGGAAGAGGAGACTTCAATAATTTTTTTATTTAAATGATTGGGATCATGAAAATGATGGGTGTTGGAGAGGAATTTTGGATACGTTTTGGGATTGGTGCCAAAATGAAATAAAATAAAAAGTAGTTAGAGGATGGACCAAAGTGTGCAATAGGAGTGAACTTCAAGGAGCCAAAGAGCCCGGAAAAAGGATTTGTGATGGAGAAACACACAAAAGGAGAAAAACAATTATAAGCCATTGGGTTTTGGGGGACATTTGGCCCACTTTTGTAATGGTCTTAGCTCTATATTTATGTATAAATATGTAAAGGTTTTTTGGGGAAAAAGGGATTTAGACATATGAAGAGTTGCTAGTGATTTTTGTGTAGGGGAGATCAGTGAAGGAAGAACTCTATGGTATGATTGAGGAATGAAATCACACTGTAGGAAAAAGTCTAGGAAGGTTTGGGTGATATTATTGTTTCATAATTTATAGCGTAGTAAGATGACTATTAGTGAATAATATAAGAATCCATCCATTTTTTATGTAGCCCAAGTTGGGTGAACTACATAAATCTATGTGTTGTGATGTATTTGCATGTTATGTTGTTTAATGTTATTGCACAATGATGATAACTCTTAACTACAACGATAAATGTGATAGTAGTATATTTTATTATAATGAAGTAAAAGTAGTTCACCCTAAAAATTTAGTTGATTATTTCAGTTGGTTGTCATTGATGTCAACCCTTGAACAAAGTCTGGTAGTGAATTCCGGTAGCACAAAGGTTTGGGTAATGGACCCAAGTTTGTTTGATGTATAATGGTATGAGTTTTAATATATTTGAAGGTAATACTATTCTAGATGGATAGTACATGTCATGCCATTTCTGGTGGTATGTGGAATGTCATATAACTCATGGTTAGAGAGTTATGACCATGTGAAGTTGGAGAACCCTCATGAGTCATCAAGAATCCCCAAAAGGTCAAAGTAGTCAAAGTGGTTGCAAAGAAGAAATTGTTTAAATAATAAAGTGAAGTGATGAGTGTACTATAAGTCAAAGTGGATACAAAAGAAATTATTTAAATGATAAAGTTAATGGAGAAATTACTAAGTGGACAAGTGGTTAGAAGTGGGTTAGCCCTAAAATAAGGAAAGTGGTTTAAGATGGTTAGAAGGTAACCCCTTGAGGAAGCTACATAAAAGTATAAATAAGAGGCAAGGGTCTCTAATTTTATTTACACTTGAGAATATTGAATATCTATAAGTTACTGAGGTAACCAAAGGATATCTAAGGAGAATTTCAGAGGGAAGGTGAAGTAAAGAAGGCTGAAATTCAAGGGAGGATAAATTATTTTGATGATTCTTTCTAAGGTATGTTATTTACAGATCATCTCACCATTTTCGCAATAACATTTTTTTATAGAATGTTTCAGACCACGAAATCTGGAGGCCATTGATGAAACATATCTAAGTAGCTGTGATAAAAATTTCATCTTGTGGGTCGTTGTATTTTTCGAGTTACACTACGTGGAAAATAGGGTTTGTGGTTAGTCCTGAAACTAGTCTAAAAAAGGTGTTTCTGGTAAAACCATCATAACTTCTTCATAACAAATAAAAATTTAGTAAGACCAAATTTATTGGTTAGATTACACTCTGTCATATTATGTATACCATTTTTAGATCCATATAACAAATATTCTGTGCGGGGCACACTCTACAAGTTCTCTCTCTAGAATAAACGATAATTCAACAAGGTATGCAATTTTTGCTATAACTCCTTTTTTGAGATCTTCCAAGCAGTGAAACCTGGAGGAATTGCATAAAATACACTAGAGAAAATTGTTTACTATTTTCATATCTTTATTCATGACAGGAACATAGTTATGATTATTTCAAATTAGGTTTGGTGACTAATCCAAAATTAGTCATGTGAGACTAAAGTAAAGTTTGATGAAAATTCTAATCTCTTGTTGCTAAAGTTAAGGAAGGTTTGCAGGTATGTGATCATATACACTAGGTCTATTGCAAAGTTACAAATCATATTTGGATGATAAAATTGATGAGGGCTTTTGGTTGAGGTACATGTTGGGTACATGGTTGAGACAAGTAGTTGATGAGTTGGCACATACATGAGGTGTATAGTTGATGATGTTGGTACATCTTGATGAGCCATAGTTTAAGTGTATTTGATGCATGACTGATAGATATTTGGTGCATGGTTGATGGACTTGTTGATGGTACAAGTTAAGGTACAGGTTGGTGCATGGTTGATTCACTTTTTTATGGTACCGGTTGATTACACGTTGTTTGTTACAAGTTGTTTGGTGCAGGTTGATTGGTACAGATTTACAACAGTATATCTCATAGTGATAATGTGATAGTGGTTCCATCATTCTACTTCTATGAGAGGGTGGTTGGACGGGGCAAGGACAAGTGGTTGTAGCCACCTTCTGGTTGTAGCCGAAGAACATAGGGGGTTGTAGCCTCCTTATGGTTGTATCCAAGGAATTGGGGAGTTGGAGCTTCCCTCAGGTTGTATCCTGAGAAACTAGGGGGTTGGAGCCTCCTTCTATTTGTAGCTGGAAAAAAAAGGAATTTGGTGCTTCCAATGAATGTAATTATTAAATAGTCCCTGAGGTGTAGGACAGTCGGTGACAGAGTGTGTTGTTAAGCCACTCCGTGATGTTAAAGTCACCGGTTCAAAACCTGCGGGGAAAAAAAATCCAAACATGTTAAGGGTTGGTGTGGCTTAGGCCGGGTGCGATCCCCGGGTGATTTTGATGGCTTAGATGCCCCTGAGTCGCGGTTTCTCAAGCCACAGGTTAATTGCGTAGCCAACAAGTCCCACACAAATTAACAACAAAAAAAAATGTAATTATTAAATACATATAAGAAAAATCATTCTGTGGTTTTCTCCCGCTTTGGGTTTCCACGTAAAAACAATGGTGTACTGTGTATGTGTATGATTGCTCATTTGTTCATTGTTTATTTACTCTGAAACTATTGGATGATAATGCTACATTGATATAACACTTTCATTATATGGTTAAAAAGGATTAAATGTCTCTATTACTAATTCACCCCCCTCTCAGTAATCCAAATATTGGTATCAGAGCATGTTGCTTCATAAATCAGTTTAACCATTGAAAGGTAGATAATGGAGAGCAACAACATGTATAAAAATGAAAGACCACAGTTTGATGGACATATGTATGCATTCTGGAGTAGAAGGAAAAAAGAATATATACAGGCACATGAATTTGAAATTTGACAATCAGTAGTAGATGGATACAAAGAATGAGCGGTTCCACCAACAAGTGAAAAAACAATGAAACCCAGTCAAAATGATTCCAAATCCAAAAATTCACTTTTGAATGGTCTTGGTGAATCAATATATACCAAATTTGTACATTGTAAATCCGCTAAAGAGATTTGGGACAAACTTCAAAATATTTATGAAGGAGATTCAAAAGTCAAAGTAGCAAAACTTCAAACTTACAAAGGTCAATTCGAACAACTAAAGATGAAGGAATATGAGAATATTTCATCTTACTTCTTACGAGTTGATGAAAGAATGAATGCAATCATAGGATTCGGAGAAGAAATTGAAGAATCTGTAATTGTTCAAAATGTACTAAGATCTCTTCCTATGAGATTTGATCCTAAGATATCAACACTAGAAGAAAGAGAATATCTAGACTCAATTAGAATGGACGAACTACATGGAATCTTCACAGCATATGAAATGAGAACTGAAAAGGAAAATATATATATAAAAGAAGCAACTTTCAAAGCATCCAAAAGTTCAAAGAAAAAGGGAAATCAAAAGGAAAATAGCAGCAACAGTGACTTCTGAGAAGATGATGAAGAAGAAGTGGCCAACTTTGTCAGAAGATTGAACAAGGGAACCAACGATATAAAGGTAAGATTTCATTGATTTGTTCTAATTGTGATGGTATTGATCATTTTTCTAACAAATGTACCCATAAGAAAAATAAGAGGAGTGATTCATATTACTCAAATAACAAACAAACATATAAAGGCAAAAGAACCAAAAAGAAAGCTTTCAAGAAAAGCTTATGCACCAAAGAATACATCTCCTCTCAAGATGAAGATGAAGTCAGTGACAGTGAGACATAAAGAGTTCTATTCATGGTAGTAGAAGACTTTGGTAAAGAAGACACCGAAGAAGAATATGAAGAGACAAAAGTTGACTATCAAGAAGAATTTTTGAGTGCCATAGAAGTTATAAGAAGAGAAAAGAAGAAAAACAAGAAGCTATAAGCAGAACTAGACAAGAAAGAAGACAATCATGAACTAGAACAAATGATCATGAAATTGAAGGTTCAAATAGAAGAAGATAAAAGAATTGAAGAAGCACTCAAATAATAACTAGAAGAAAGAGACGATATCATTGGAAATTTGGAAGCATAGATTGTCACATTGAGAAAGGATCTTCAAAAGAAAAATATGTAGAAAAACTCAAAAGTTTTGGATGACATTATCAGTAGTCAAAAGCCTCATCATGACAAGTCTAGACTTGGATACAATCAGACAGAAAAGAGATCAAGCTCCAAAAGAACAGAACAAGAAACATATCCAAAATGTTATGCATAAAAAATCAAAGAGGATAAGAAGACCTATAAGGAAGATTACAGGGACACTCGTCCCCCGAGAATATTCAGATTTCAGAATCAACGACCAACCAAAACAAATGGGCCTCATGAAGAAGAAGGATTCATAAAATTTACTCATTTCAGAATATATTCAACTCCCAGGTATCAAACTATCTTTTTTGGTTTATGTCATGCATGCAATAATTTTGGACATAAAGTTGTAAATTGCAAAGCTAATAGGAGGAACATAAAAAACTTTGAAAGTCATACACAAAATGGTTATCCAAGAACACCCATTGAAACACAGAGAAGAAGCTACAAAATGTTTGAATCATTGAGCACTAAAGTGGAATGATACAAGTGAAAAAACTTTGGACACATGGCCAAAAATTGTAGAATGGAAGTCTCTCCTAGAGAACCAGAACATAACTACAACAATCACAGACAGGAACCTTAGAAGAGAACATGGATAAGAAAGTAGAATAAATATAGCAATGAAGAATGCACACTCCCTCTACAAGATAAGTAGAAGAAACTTGGTTGGTATGTTAACAGTGGCTATTCAAAACACATGACAGGTGATAAATACAGGTTTCTTACATTAAGAAAGAAAATAGATGGATCAATCTCCTTCGGAAATGATGATTCATCTAAAATCATTGGAAAATGTACAATCAGAATTGGAAACAAGAATACCAAGGCATAAAATGTTCTACAAGTACAAGATATGAAACATAATATTCTAAGTGTAATTCAAATGTGTGACCAAGGTCATACAACTATTTTCAATTCACAAAAGTGCGAGATAAGAAAAGAAGGTTCAGGAAAATTGATTGCAACAACTACAAGAACTTCAAGCAACATATATGTATTAAATGAAATTGGAAATGAAAAGTGTTGTCTAGGAAAAGACACCTAGAAAATGAGTACAAAAGAATCATCCTTCAGATCAGATTATCGGAAACAAATATGCATGAGTTAAGACTAGAAGAATAATCTGTTCACCGGAACAAACACACCTAGCACTATTATCTACTATTGAACCAAGCAGGTTTGAAGAGGCCAGCAAGGATGAATTCTGGAATAAGGCCATGGATGAACAATTGGATTAAATAGAGAAGAATGGCACTAGGGAATTGGTTCCAAGACCAAATAATAAGAATGTGATTGGCACAAAGTGGGTTGTCAGAAATAAATTGAATGAATATGGACATGTTACAAGGAACAAAGCTAGATTGGTATGTAAAGGATACACACAAGTTGAAGGAATTGACTTTGAAGAGGCATTTTCCCCAGTTGCTAGAATGGAAGAATTTTGATTTCTTTTAGCTAATGCATGCTCCAAGAATATTAAAGTGTATCAGATGGACATGAAATCATATTTTTTGAATGGGGAACTTGAAGAAGAAGTATAAATTGAACAACCAGAAGGATTTCATTTGTTAGAGAACGCAAATTATGTGTGTAAATTGAAGAAGGCCTTGTATGATATAAAACAGGCTCCTAGAGCATGGTACTCTAGACTGAATAAATATGTACAACAGACATGGTTCAGAAAAGGAAGTGCAGACAACAACCTCTACATCAAGGTAAGTCAAGACAATATTTTATTAATTAAAATTTATGTTGATGATATTATTTTTGGAAGTATTGATGATAGGTTAAGACATAAATTTGAAAAGGATATGTAGAATGAATTTGAAATGTCATTACTCAGAGAACTATCCTTCATTTTGGGTCTTCAGATACATCAAATCAACCAAGGAATTTTTATTTATCAAACTAAGTATTATCAGATAAATGCTAAAGAGGTTCAGAATGGAAGATTGCAAACCAGTTACCACTCCTATGAAAACTAGTTGCAAGTTGAGAAAAGATGATGAGTCAAAGTCTACAAACAAGAGGTAATACAAGTCAATAATTGGTATCTTACTATATGTGACAACATCTAGACCAGATGTAATGTAGATAGTTGGACAGGTGGCACGATTTCAAGCAGCACCAAAGGAATCACATGTATTAGCAATGAACACGATTTTCAGATATCTCAAAGGAACAAAATATTTTGGATTATGGTATCCAGAAGGAAAGGATATATCACTTATTACTTACACAGATGCATATTGGGTAGGTTGCATTGATGACCGATGAAGCACCAGTGGAGCAATATTCTACTTAGGTGAGTGTTTATTATCTTGGCTAAGAAAGAAACAATCATCAACATATTTATCTACAGTCGAAGCATAGTATATTGAAGCAACATGATTTTGTACTCATGTTCTATGGATGAAACAAAATTTTATAGATATACAAGTTGAGTATGATGAGCACATTCCAATATATTGTGATAATACAAGAACTATCATTATCTCAAAGAACTCAGTGGTGCACTCCAAGATGAAGCACAATCCAATAAAGTATCACTTTCTACGGGAACAAATTGTAGAGAAGAACATCAGAGTTGAATATGTGGTCACAAAAAAACAAGTGGTAGACATATTTACAAAATTGCTTCCAAGGGAATCCTTTGAGTATCTTCACCAGAGACTCAGGGTAATTTCTACTCCAAAATGAATGCTTTTGAATGGTTATCTTATATGTCGTAGATTTACACGAGGAAGCACCATAAAGAGGAAATTTCAGGTTTGGATATTAGTTTCAGGAAGAATGCAGTCAGGGGGAGTAGCCCCATATGGAAAGATACCTTTTCCATTGATGAAAAATGGGGAGAGATTTATCAGATGCAAAGGTAAATTCTTGGAGAAAGAGCACAAAGGCATGGTTCCATAGGAGCAATTGTCACAGGGGGAGCATGAGTGATATGACTCCAATATTTCATCAGAGTGTTTCTATCAATGCTAAAGGGGGGGATTTTTTATTATTTGGGTTGGTTGTCATTATTTTCAACCCTTGAAGGAAGTCTGGAAGTGAATTTCGGTACCACAAAGGCTTGGCTAATGGACCCAAGTTTGTTTGATGTATAATGGTATAAGTTTTAATATATTTGAAGGTAATATTATTCTATATGGTTAGTACATGTCATGCCATTTCCGGTGGTATGTGGAACTTCACATAACTCCTCACGGTTACAGGGTTATGGCCATGTGAAGTTGGAGAACCTTCATGAATCATCTAGACGCCCCAAAAGGTCAAAGTAGTTAAAGTGGTTGCAAAGAAGAAATTATTTAAATAATAAAGTGAAGTGATGAGTGTACTATAAGTCAAAGTGGATACAAAATTAATTATTTAAATAATAAATTTAATGGAGAAATTATTAAGTGGACAAGTGGTTAGAAGTGGGTTAGTCCTAAAATAAGGAAAGTAGTTTAAGATGGTTAGAGGGTAACCCCTTGAGGAAGCTACATAAAAGTATAAATAAGAGGCAAACGTCTCTCATTTTATTTACACTTGAACATATTGAATATCTATAAGTGACTGAGGTAACCAAAGGATATCTAAGGCGAATTTCAGAGGGAAGGTGAAGTAAAGAAGGCCAAAATTCAAGGGAGGTTAAATTCTTTTGATGATGTTTTCTAAGGTATGTTATTTACAAGTTATCTCACCATTTTCGCAATAACGTTTTTCTAGAATGTTTCAAACCACAAAATCTAGAGGTTGTTGAGGAAACATATCCAAGTAGTTGTGATACAAATTTCATCTTGTGGGTCATTGTATTTTTGGAGTTACGCTCTATGGAAAATAGGGTTTGTGGCTATTCCTGAAACTAGTCTAAAACAGGTGTTTCGGGTAAAAACGTCATAACTTCTTCATAACATATCCAAGTTAAGTAAGACCAAATGTATTGGTTATAGTACAGTCTTTAGTATTATGTGTACCATTTTTAGATCCATACAACAAATGTTCTGTGAGGGGAATTCTCTACAAGTTTGCTCTCTAGAATAAGCCAGAATTCAATAAGGTATGTCATTTTTGCTATAACTTCTTTTTTGATAGGTTCCAAGCAGTGAAACCTGAAGGAATTGCACAAAAGAAACTGAAGAACATTGTGTACTATTTTCAGATATTTATTCATTAAAGGTACATATTTATGATTATTTCAAGTTGGGGTTGTTGACTAATCCAAAATTAGTCATGTGAGACTAAAGTAAAGTTTTATGAAAATGTTAGTCTCTTGTTGTTAAAGTTAAGGAAGGTTTGCAGGTATGTGATAATTTACACCATGTCTATTACAGAGTTACAAATCAGATTTGGATTATGATATTGATGAGGGCTTTTGGCTAAGGTACATGTTGGGTACATGGTTGAGACAAGTAGTTGATGAGTTGGAACATACATTAGGTATAGAGTTGATGATGTTGGTACATATTTATGAGTCATATTTTATGTGTATTTGATGCATGATGGGTACATATTTGGTGCATGGTTGATGCACTTGTTGAGGTTACAGGTTGTAGGATAGGTTGGTGCATGGTTGATTCACATGTTTATGGTACAGGTTGATTACAGGTTTTTTGGTACAGGTTGTTACATGTTGTATGGTGTACGTTTATTGGTATAGGTTTATAGTAGTATATATCACAGTG
>ML807953.1:127744-151712 GCA_009831015.1 Picea engelmannii
AGACTAAATATGATGCAATTATTAGTATGCACAATTTTAATAGGTGTTGGTGAACCACTGTAAATGTGCATGAGGACTAACAATTTGTTTGGTTGTGTGAAGATGGAATTAAATGAATAAGGGTCTTAGATATGGCAACAAGACAAGAACATAAGGAAGACCAATGCTTGTTGGTTATGGAAGAGCCAAAATGATATGGGAAGGAAGTCTCATACTTGTGGAATCCAATTCCTATATGGAACGGATTTGGAAATAAAAATGTGGAATTGGAAATATGTGGTTAACATATTTAAAAAGAAATTTTGATGAAACTCACTTTAACATCTCATGAATTACTGTATGTATATGATATAGGTGAGATGGAAGATATGTCATGGAAGGATAGATGATGGTCATAAAGCTGGGAAAATCATGAAAGGGCCACTGTATGACATGTTAACCCTGTGTTATTCCATGATCACCATAAAGAATGTTGTGTTTTTTTAACTTGTGCCATAGGGACTCCTCTGTAGAGAAAGTTTGAGGGTCGCCTCAGCTATAAGACTCGATGAAGTATTTGAATTATTCTTGTGTGAGAAATCCTTGATAGGTAAGATGGATCACCTGAGGGATTGTATAGCAGAGAAAGGGATGCATAATCATGAGCCTAGAAGGTGAGTGACCACAAGGAAGAAGAGACTTCGATAACTTTTGTTATTTAAATTATTGGGATCATGAAAATGATGGGTGTTGGAGAGGCATTTTGGATAATTTTTGGGATTCATGTAAAAAAGAATTCAAATAAAAAGTAGTTATAAGATGGACCAGAGTGTCTGATGAGAGTAATGAACTTAGCCCTATATTTATGTATAAATATGTAAAGGGTTTTTGGGGAAAAAGGGAGTTCGACATATGAAGAGTTGCTAGTGATTTTTGGGTAAGGGAGACAAGTAAAGGAAGAATTCTAAGGTATGACTGAGGAGTGAAGTCGCACTGTAGCAGAAAGGCTAGGAAGGTCTGGGCAATATTATTGTTGCATAATTTATAGTGTAGTAAGAGGACTATTAGTGAATAATATAATAATCCATCCATTGTTGACGTAGCCCAAGTTGGGCGAACCACATAAATCTATGTGTTGTGATGTGTTTGCATGTTATGTTGTTTAATGTTATTGCACAATGATGATAATTCTTAACTACAACAATAAATGCGATAGTAGTATATGATGTCATACTATCTCGCATAAACGATGTTTAATGTTAGAGTGATTGTTAAGTAATGGGAACTGCGCACAGGAGTGAATGGTAGCAAGAACATGCAAAATACCTCACTTCCCCTCATCACTGTAGAATATTGGTTCCTGTAGCCCCTATAGATGCCTTAGGTGAGACTTCACTTGCTCTGTAGGTGATTCCAAAAGGGATGATATCTAAGGGTTTTGTTGGTATTTGAATTATTAACCATGGGTCTACCCTGTGTGTGCCAACAAATGGTTTCATTACCGGGATAGGGAACTGCAATTGAGGGGAATGTTTTGGAGGCTGGATAGGGAAGAAATTGAAGAATGGATAGATAGGAAGCGGTGAGAATTTTCTATAGAGCATAATAGAACCCTTAGGATCATCGACAAACAATGGTTACAAAGGTATGTTTTCAAATATCTTCAAGATATTTTCTTTGGTGAATTTCCAATTATCTTGTCTGAGTGGTTAGCAATATAGGTGGAGAACATGGGGAGGTATAGTACTAAATCTCCAAGAAACTAAACTCCTGAACTAATAATATAACTCAATACATTAAGTAACAAGGTTTTTGACACAATAGATTTTTGGTTAAGTAGTGTATTGGGGGTTATATTACAGAGTTTGTAGTAGATTGTACCCAATATTATAGTGTCGCAAAAAGGGACTTTATCAAGGGCCCAAACAAAATATATTGGAGTGCATTATCTAGTTGGATAAAGATGTTACTATGCGACAAAAATGTCATGAAGATGGAGTCTGACAGCTAGGTGCCTTCACACACATAGGGGAACTAGGGGATGACCATAGGAAAGTCTGAGAGTGGGAAGGATGAGTAAGGAGTCTATGGACTGAGGATGCTGAGAGAGGATACTGACTCAAACAAAGATATTGCATTATTGCATTGTGGAAAAAGGTTTATATACAATAAGAAGGAGATTGTGGCTAGAAAAGAAGAGCAACACAAAGAATTCGAGGAAAGTGACCCCTACACAATACTCCAGATCACACCATACATAGAAATGAAAAGGAAAGAAAGAGATCCTCGGTATTGTCCTATAGAAGAATTAATTCCATCTCAGATCAGAATCTACATTGAACCCATTCCCCATGTGAATCATTAAGAATTGAAGTAGGAACTAAGACTTGTTCAAGAGCCATTGTAATAAGTGGAGGAATTCAGAGAAATATTCAGAGTAGTGGGAGAAGCACAACAAATGAGAGTTAGTCAAGATCACTAAGGGTAAGTACAAAACCTAGTGCAATGGAAGGGATATATCATTCATTGAGAATGGATGAGTTTAAGGGAACAGGGTTGGAGGACCTCGAGGAGCACTTGTTTGTATATTACACAATATGGACTGTGAAGAATGTTCAGGATGAGGTGACAAAGATCACATAGTTGGAAATGAAATTCAAAGGTCATGAACTATTGTGGTATATGAAGTTTCAGAAAAATACATCAGTTGTACAGTGAAGAACCTTGGAATAAATTAGACAAGCACTGTTAAAGGAATTTTGGAAACCAAAATCTGATTCGCAATATATTATAAAACTGAAGGAAATTAAGAAAGTATAGAATGAAACAGTGTTGAACTAAAACCATAGTTTCAAAGATGTGATGGGTCATATATCCTTTAAAATCCCTGTCGAGCAACATCGATAATGGTTTATTGTGGGTCTATTTCCACACATTTGTTGTTCGTTAATACAATAGAAGGTCGCTTCGCAATGAGAAGTGTTGGAAATTGTGAAGAAATTAGAATCATCTCCTATACGAGATGGCACAGGTATGGAACAGGTACAGTCACAGTTGGCTGCACTGAGAATTCAACAATCAAATATAATAAAGGAAAAGGAAAAGCGTGAACATGTGTGGTGTATAACATGTAAAACACAAGGCCATGGGAAGGAAGAGTGTTCAATCTTCATGCAGTATATGGCCACAAAAGCACCAAACCCATTGGTGGGAAGAGTAGGGTAGTTTGAGATATGTAAGACATGGGGGTATCATGTGAATGATTATCCCTTAATACAAAAATATCAAAGTACCCCAAGGAATTTATTCTATAATTTTTGCAAATCAGTAGGACACAATGAGAAAGATTGTCACACATTCAACTTAATGAGAGAGTGCACTTCAGATCCGTATAGAGTTCAGGAAGAAAATATCCTAGCAGAAGGACGAATTTCAAAGTATAACACTCCAAGAGGATTTAATAAGGGTGGATGTGGAGGTTTCATCATAGGTCAAGGATGTGGAGGATTTGTTCGAGGCGTTAGAGGATCGATAATTTGTTACAACTGTAATCAATGAGAAAATTTAGCAAGAGATTTCACAAAGCCTTACACAAATTTCACGTATTGCAGAGAATTGGATCATGCAATGGAAGAGTGTCCTCAATTTATAGCGAAGTGGACGGTGAGAGGGAATTAGACCCAACATCAGAATCATAACCAAAACCTGTAGATGATAGTCGCCGAAGAACATGATGATCAACCAAGAGTAGTAGCTATTGTGCATGGTGGAACGAGAACATGACCAGATGTAATGTAGAAATCAAAGGGAGTGGAACAATGGATAAGGAAAGTAGTTGATCCCATCCCAACATTCAATCCATAGAAAGAAAAAGAAACCTACCAGCAATCAAGGAAGGAGATACTAGGACCAAATTGGATAGCCTCAATGTCAAAGACACCACTAGTATATGATATGCCATTGGTCTATGATCACACTATTCCAGAAAGGTCAGTCAAGAAGGTAAATACTTTGAAATACTTTATAAAAATATATTTATAATCGGTGTAGGATGAGACATCATTGAATTCCCTGCATGAAATGATTGATCAATGTACACAAGACAGATAAGTACATATGACGCCGAAAGTAGTGAACCAAGTCTTGTGCAATAATAGGACAAAAAAAGAGTTTAGATTAAGTGCACAGATAAGATAATATGATATTGATAATGTCATCTTGGACTTAGGATAAGATTTCAATGTTCTTCCAAGATAGACGTGAGAGATGACGAGGAAACCAAAGATAGTCTGGTCGAATATTTAGTAGATATTGGCTAACCAACATAAATAATACCGATCGAGAGACTGGTAGGAGTAAATGTGAACATATGTGGAGTGAGTAGTGTAGATGACTTTGAATTCATAGAAATTGTTGACAACATTCAATCATATCTATCATTTATTGGACTATTTTGGGCCTTTTAAAATCAAGCAATTATTAACTTACAGAAAAGAGAGATGATTTTTGAAGGAGGAGGCTTAAAGGTCATTACACCATTAGATCCTATGGGGGAAAGAAGATATGTGGAGCATGTGAGTGTCAGCATTTCATGGAAACATGCACATGATATCTAGCTAAATCATGCACAAACAAAGCTTATCAAGAAAAGGAAGAGAGATACACAATGAAGAATGATAATCAGTGCATATTATGATCTTATCAACGAGTGAGTGATATTCACTCTTATAGGCAATGGAATCCTATAATTAGGAATGCATGCATAATAGTGATGGTCTAAGATTAGAAATTCTAAAATAGAACTAGTCAGTTAACTCCCAATGAACTAGTGTACCGAAAATATAAATTTCTCCAACACCCCCCCCGCGAACATCACTATGGAGTAAAAAATGAGTCCCGGCTGCTAGGCCATTCTAGGTACCCATGTACAATGAAACTAATGAACATTGAATAAAAGTGAGGAAAGAGGGAAAACCACGTGGGAACAAATGCCCCCCTCAAAAGATAATGTATGAAAAGAAGAAAAGGATAGCTTCTAGGCAACTGTGTTCTTCACTGCAAGACGATTCCGCAATGTTTAAAAATTCTGCCCACTGAAAGTCTTCGTGAAGATGTAGACATCTTTATGGATTTGATTATGTCCTTTGGCAACCTGTCTAGCCTTGTACCTCTTGATCCCATGGACCCATATGCACCTAAAAATATTTCTTTCTAGTGGAAGTGGAACCAAATGTGAACTTTGATTCTGTAGGAGTGAGGTATACTTCTTCTGCATGGATTCTTGCCATAATGGATTTCCCACAACCCTATTGTAGGTATGTGGATCAATAGATTGAACCATATAGCAATGCATGGGCATCGCAGGTTCTGAAGCTGGAAATACACGAGAAGGCTCCTCATGCTGAGATCGAGTCCTCCTCAAACCCAATGGATTCCCTGCAAGGTTGCCTACTTCCTGAAGTGTGGTATGTTCCTTCTTGGGCATTTTATGAATCTTCGGCATTGGCTTCTTATCTGGTTGTACTACCTTCTTATTTCCATGTACAAAATTTGAGTATATGGAATCATCTCTAATGTCTAAAACTGATGGAATAACAAGATTATATGCAAGTTGCACTGGAGGTGCATGCAAAGTACTCTCCTTATGTGTGAGTAGAATAGAGGAGTCGTCATTAGAAAACTTAGTGAATTTATACAACCTTGACTTGTGATCCACCTCACCAATTGCAATGATGGAATTGTCATGCATGTCAATTATTGAAACTGAATCTGATGTAAATTCAAGTTTTTTACCTTTCTGAGCAATCTGATAAACTGATAGAAGATTCATAGAAAGATTTGGAACATGCAAAACATTCTCAAAACTACCATTGTAGAGTTCCACTCTCCCTTATCCTGCTACTGCTACTGGAGTATCATCCCCCATGATAATAGGGGGTCTTGAGAATGGACTCAATGAAGAGAAAATTTCATCTTTCACTGCCATATGATGGGATGCACTCGAATCTATAATCCATGAATCAGATGAGGAATTAATTGCAACGAGAGCATGATGATTACCTTTCTTAGGAGAATGATATTCTTCCTTCTCCTTCTTGACTCCCTCTAGAATGAAGTTTCCAAGGTTGTTCTGCTGAAGTGTATGTGCCATAAGATCGATCTGTTTCTTCATGCATGCAGATTATTCATGATTTGGTTTATTGCAGTAAGTGCACTCCTTTCCCTTCTTCTTCTTCTTCTTGGAATCTGAAATGTCTTTGGAACGTGAAGAATCATTAAAGGGTTTGGAATATCCCTCCTTCCCGTTCTGTTTGGATGACCCTTTCCATTATGCATGGTGAGTGCATGCGATTTGGAATATTTCATGAGGCCCATCTGTATGATTTTAGTCTTCTCTTGTGTTAGAGACTCAATGAACTGAGCCAACGTATGCATTTTTAATTTTTCCCAAAAAGACATTTGCCAGAATGGAAATTAGAGACATAGACAACATATTATGGTCCTACCTTGGCCAAGATTGTTAGAATAAGTTGTTTCTCTTGTGTAGACTTGTCAATACCACATTCACCCAAGCTCAAAATCAAAGATTTAAATTTAGTAAAGAAATTCTATATATCATCAAAACTTTTAGGGTCTAAGGTATTCAACTGTACCTCAAGCATATGACCTTGCATCTCATCCTGCTTTCCAAAAAGTCCTTCCAGGGTGGTCTAGATCTCATTTGGAGTCTTGCATGCAGAAAAATGAAACCATAAATCAATGGATATTAACTCAAGAACTAGTCCCGTGGCCTCATCCTTACGGTTCTCCCATCTCATCTTCTCAATCGTTGATGTAGGTTCTGTTTTTGTCGCCATCGTCAAATTATACAGTCATTTTCTTTTGAGTTCGAATGTCGCCTTGGGATTCCAATCAAAATAATTGTATGGTGTGAGGATTACCACCAATTTTGACTGTATAATAGTTGTCCTAGCCATCTCTCTCACTGTTTCTAAGAACCCCTAAAACTTTACTCTCAATCTACAGGTGAAAAATTAACAAATCATGACAGAAAGGGAACTTTAAGTGAAAATTTGTATCATCTTCAAGAGATGATCTTCCGACATACTTTCTGATCAAACAATGAGGAATCTCGCCAAACGGTTGAAAACCTACTTACAAAATGTGTTGATTTACTTCTCATGTGGGCCATTTCCTCAAAAACTTAATATTTTGGGAGCAATCACCGCTGAAAGGTATGGCCACAAATTCATATCAGTTTCAAGAGGCTATCTTGCGGCTTACTTTCTGAGAAAACAGTGAAGAATATTGCTAAACGGTTGAAAAATCACTTCCAAAATGGGTCAATTTACTTTCCATGCAAGACGTTTCCTCAAAAACATAATATTTTGGGAGTAATAACTGCTTAAAGGTACGACCACAAATTTAGCTCTCCGAAACTCCAATTTTCCTTATTCTTTGGCTTGTCTGGATTGATCCAAGAAACATAGATCTGATACCATGTCAGTGTTTCATGGAAACCTGCACATGAGATCTAGATAAAGAATGCACAAACAAATATTATCAGAAAAAGGAAGAGAGATACACAACGAAGAATGAGAATCAATGCACATTACGATCTTATCAATGATTGATTGATCTTCACTCATATAAGCAATTCCATCCTATAATTAGGAATGCATGCATAATAGTGATGGTATAATATTAGAAAGTCTAAAATAGAACTAGTCAGTTAACTCCCAATGAACTAGTGTTACTCCCATTGAACTAGTGTGCCTAAAATAGAAATTTCTCCAAAAGTGAGATAGGAAATTGATAACTTATATAATATGACAACGTGCATGGATGAATAGGTTAAACCCACTTCCAATGGTGTTATTATTTGGAGAAGCATAAGATCTTATGCATCATACTCGGAGGAAGGAATTGAACACTAGAAACATCAGTTGCATGAAGTGTCTACTAGAAGGTGTGCTTGCATTCCTCACTCATTATGATGTATCAGAATAGAGGTATGAGATGCCACAAAGTTTGAAGGATTATCTAAGGTAAGTTATTTTTTTAGTGAATTGGAGTTATAGATACCCGAACAACAAAGGTTATTATCATTAGATGTTGCACTGAGAGAGACCCCAACGAAATGGTGGGAAACCCACAAGGAAGGGATAGAGGATTGGCAACATTGTAAAAGGTTAATGCAGATCGGGTTTGGAACATAGGACATTATGCACAAATATATTGGGATGAGCGATCTGAAGGATTATGTTGTGCGATGTATTACAACATGGAGGAAATTTCCGAAGCAATAATGGACACACAGGCTCATACATACAGTGAAGACAGTTCCCAGGAACTGGTAGTCACAACTAGAAGTGTGTAGAGGAATGGAAAACTGGGAAGAAGTCATCTAAAAGTTGAAGGTAACATTTAATTTTGAAGCTAAGTCACCTTTAGTAGATGCATCCTTACAAGTCATTAGAGGAAATTTTTTTATGAAAGAAGGTCAAGAAGAAATAGTACCTACATGTAATGCACACACAGAGCCTGCGCCAATTCCTAAGCTATTAGAATGTTATAATGTTACCAAGGAAGACCAAGAAGAAGACCCAATAAATATACATGTACCAGAGACTAAAGAGGAGAGTGAAATATTAGGAACAACATTCGAATCCGACACATATGCAAAGCCCCTAAAAGTGTGAAAGGTAAACATTGTCTTGGAGGAGAAACCAAAGTTTGCAAACATTGGTGATTATTGGAACAATGAGACTATGGAAAATATTGCAGATCTATTGCACGAGTACCAGGATCGTTTTCCAACAACCTTTTAAGAGATGAAGGGAATAATCAACGACTTGGGTGATATGAAGATCCCATTGGAACCAGATGTTAAACCAATAAGATAGAGACCTTACAGATTGAATCTAAAGTACAAGGAAAAAGTGAAAGAAGAACTTAAAAGGATGATATAAGACGGTATAATTGAACTCGTTGTAGAATATGAATGGATAAGTCCGATGGTGGTTCAAGATAAGAAAATAGGGGGTATAATTATTTTTGTGGACCTAAGAAAGTTGAATGATTCCTTCTTGCATGACTCATTCTTGACCCGATTTATAGATGAAGTATTGGAAAACCTAGGAGGGAAGGAGGCCTACTCATTCACCGATGGATTTTCAGGATACCATTAGATAAATATTTCACCAGAAGATAGACATAAGGCGATGTTCACGATGGAATGGGGAAGCTACCAGTACATAGTGATGTCGTTTGGGTTAAAGAATGCACATGTTGTGTTCTCTAGAGTAGTTGTTGTAGCCTTTAAGGGGTTTATTCATCAGCTTCTTGAAGTATACCTATACGATTGGATTGTCTTTATCCTATTGAAAAATCACATAGAAACTCTAAGGTTGATGCTTGAAATATGTAGACAATATCATATTTCATTAAATTTGAAGAAATGTATTTTCTACGCATCGTTTAGGATATTGTTAGGTAATGTGGTATGCAAGCAAGGTTTTCTAGTTGATACAACCAAGATAGTAGTAATTTTTAATTTTCCACCACCTAAATCAGTGATACAAATGAGAACAACATTGGGTCATAAAGGTTACTACCAGAAATTTATTAAAGTCTATGCACATATTACAACCCCAATGGAGAAGTTATTGAAGAAAGAAGCTAAGTTTCAGTGGAATGACGATTGTCAGAAGGGTATGGATATATTAAAACAAAACCTAGTAACTTCTCCCATTCTAGTATTCCCGGATTGGAAGAAATATTTTAATGTTCATGTAGATCGATCATCGATAGCGCTCGATGCAGTGTTAGTGCGACCTAGAGAGGGCAAGTTAGATCATCCAATTTCTTTTGCTAGCAAGAAGTTTTTAATTACTGAGAAGAATTACACGATGACAGAAAGCGAAGGATTGGTAATGATGTATGCCTTGCAAAAGTTCAAACATTATTTGATGGGGTCCCACTTCAATATGTATATAGGCCATTCTGCACTCAAATACCTAGTTAAAAAACTAGTGTTAGGGTGGAGAATATACAAATGGTTATTGTTGTTCCAGGAGTATGATTTCAATGTTGTTGTGAAGACGGGAAAAATAAATGCAAGACCATAACATTTGTTTTGGATACTTATAGGGGAAGACACATGTAACCTAGACGATATCTTACTAGATGCACACTTATTTTTAGTCCAAATGGTAGACGACCATTTTGCAGAAATTGTCCAATACCTGAGTACAGGAGTAGCCCCATATGATATGATAGTATCCTAGAAGAAAAGTCTAGTGGCTAAAGAAACATATTACCAGTTGATCATAGGAAGTTTATATAAGTTACACATAGATAGGATACTATGGCGATGTGTGCTGGAACATGAAAAACCCATTATATTAGCAAAGACACATGATGGAATTGCAGGAGGAAATTATGTAGGAAAGGTGACAACAAAGAAGATCTTGTGAACGGGGCTATGGTGGCCTTCCCTCCATAAGGACACAAAAGAATAGTTTTAGAGCTGTGACATTTTCCAAAGAGTAGGAAGACCATCATGAAGGGATGAGATGCCTTTGAATCCACAATTTACCTTGCAGGCATTTGACAAATGGGTAGTGGATTTGATCAGACCAATTAACCCACCAACGATAAGAACATGAGCCAGACACATAATTACCACGAGAAACTACTTGAAAAGATGGGAAAATGAAAAAACTATAACCGATTGTATCCTAGATACAACTACACAGTTCTTGTTTGAGAATATAGTTACGAGGTTTGGATGTCCTAAAGTAATGATGAGCAATTAGGGGAATCACTTATTGAACAATACAATTGCGACATTGACAAAAGAATTGGATATACATCATTGCAAGAGAAATCCATATCACCGGCAAGAAAATGGAACTATGGAGGGCTTCAAAAAGATATTGGAGAATGCATTGACCAAGGTGTGCAAGGTAGGGCAAGATGACTAGGATTTAAGGATCCCTACAGTTCTTTGGGATTACAGAACTACCTGGAAGAAGTTGACAAGACATACATCCTTTATATTAGCATATGGTCAGGAATAAATCATACCCATGGAGTTTCTTGTACCAAGTCTGCACATTTCCACAATGATAGACCTTACAGATTACAGTGCATTAGAAGAAAGACTATTACAATTACTAGTTCTAGAGGAAGATCAGTTAATCACAGGATTCCATTAGTAGGTACATAAAACATGAGAAAAGGTATGGCACAATAGACACATCAAGCAAAAGAAGTTCCAGATAGGATATTTAGTACTTCTTTATGATAGTAAGTTCTTACAGCACCGCGGAAAGTCCAGGATGCATTGTTTAGGAACATACGTGATCAAATACATGACTGATGCAGGTGTTGTTTAGTTAGAGTATTTGGATGGAAAAATAGTGGAAGGACTATGAGTTGGATGAAACTGTATAGGGATGATCATCCTTACATGCACTAGAGGAGTTGTGTAGGTTAAAATTGTATCATAGTGTACTATAGGAAGAAAATATAGAAAAAGAAAGAAAAAGAAGGTAAAACATGAAGCATCAAGAAAAAAGTTAAGGGAAGAAGTCAAAAGTTGAGGAGGCAAAGGAGTTTAGGTTATTTATTAAATAAAATAAAAAATGAAATTGTTGTAGATGAGAGAAAATTCAGTAGAAGGACGCACAAATTAAGAAAACAAATTGTATAGAAGGAAGAGATCGTGCAGAGAGATGAGACTGTGCAAATGATAGCTAAGAGTATTTAACACAATCCATGATGGAACGTGCAATAAATATTTATCATGTCGGTGAAGTAGTGGCACTATGTAACATTAAATGTAGGAGATCTTGAAATTGAATGAAGAATTTGTCAAAGATATGGAGTTATAGATTCACAAAAGAAGGTAATAAATGACAACCATTAATGGATTAGACGAAGAGTTTAGGCACGAAGGTAAACTACATCTCGTAATGCAGTATAAAAGTATGCAAAGGGCCAATGAAGGAATATTATTGCTTGTCAAATCTTACATAGAGAGTCGAAGATTACAGAACCAAAGTGTCGAAGTTACATATCCAAAGTCCATAACAGAGTTCCAGAACCAGTTGGAAGTTGAGACTTGTGTCACAAAGGAATATGACACCTAAGGCAATAGCAACATCAACCTCAGTACTGAAGAAACCGCATAGCCAACCTACAATGGCACTGCTAGTCGAAGGAACATAGTAAGCCTCGTCCTCAGCCAAAATATTTCCCAGGGATTATATCCCATCGTGAAATCCATCAACGGGACAAGTCCATTTACAAAAGGAAGAAAGGTACCATTATTTGAGCCATTGATTCTAGAGGGATTCATAGTGGAAGGGGATATGTTAGGTATGATACCAGATCTAAAATATGGTGACCATAATATCACCGATGACAATAAGTTTCCAAAGCTCCTACTGATCCAGATTTTATGAGTAGAATGAAATGAATACAAATTATTAACAGGTTCTTAACACAAAATAATAGAGATACAGTAAAATTGGTTTTCTATTCAATAACAAAATAAGCTGAAACTGTAAAGTGCAGCGGAAACAAGCTTGCTGGAATGGTGGCGGCTTATCTCTGAGAAGAGATGTGATGGTTGCACGCATTCACAAGAAGAACATTACAATGAGGCTCTGAAGGTCTTTTTACAATAAGAAGGAATGTCAAAAAACCTATACATCCAAAAACCTAACCCTAGGAGGTTAAGCACCAAAATTCATGTGGGCCCCATTTGGGTAAGTTAGTACATCAACTTCCTGGGGTCGTAACTTTTGCATTCGATCTCTATTTTAGGCGTATGATAGCCCACTGGAAAGGCATCATCAAGGAGATTCATTTTAGGTGAAATAACGAAGGAAATTCAATATTGCAAACCTTTTTTCCCAAAAAACATCATTTAGGGCCTCAAAACGGCTTCGGAAGTGAAAACTACTAAAAATAGTAAATTACCAAAATTTCCAGAAAGCTATTTTTAGCCATTTGGAAAAGGTGGGTGGCCACCGATATCCATATGGATAAATCCTCCCTCCTTAGGAAACAATGGTATCCATTTCATTGAGTTCCCCCATCAGATGAGGAAATTTTTGTTGAATTTTCCCCCTGGTGAGCCACTTGCCTTGGTGCAGGAGTTGCCCTGCTTTGATGACTCGATAAAGTTGGATCCTTTGTTGTCGAGTGCCCTTGATCTGTGTGTCCACAATCTAATAATTGGATGCCCATTGTATGCAGTCGGGGTTGATATCTATTGTTGTCAGTTGTTCTGCTACTTCTAAGGTGTCCAATAATGGTGGGTAATAAGGACGAAGGAGATCCACGTTGAACATTGGGTGCAGGTTAAGGAAAGGAGGAATGTTGAGCTCAAAAGCATTATCCCCCACAGCCTTGGTGATATTTTACAACCCATAACGAAGTGGGAGAATCTTCCTATGGGGTCATGTAAGGATTTCTTTCTACAAGTGCAACCAAACTTTGTCACCCACCTGAAACTTATGTGGCACCCGATGTTGATCATGACACTATTTGTACTTTTCATTGGACTTTTGTAGGATATCCTGAACCTGTTGGCAGATGTGTTGGATCTTCTCAATGAACCGGGTGGCTTTGTCAGCTTAAGTTGGAGCAGGAGATGAGTCTATCGAGGTGACCGCAAGGGGAAGTGCAACATCTATGGGACCCAATGGTTGGAATCCCAACCCCACCTAAAAGGGGTTGTGGCCGGTTGAGCTATGCAGGGCTCAGTTGTAGCTATGATGGACATAGGGAAGGCTCTCATCCCATGTGAGAGGGTGCTTTGAATTATACATGTGAAGGATATGCACAATCATTCGATTTATAACCTCGTTTTGGCCATCTATCTAGGGGTGGAAGGCCGTGGATTTGGTGATCTTGGTGTCCAACAGTGACCAGAGGCTTGACCAGAATGTGATGAGAAATCAAATATCTCGATCTAAGAAAATGGTTTGTGGGATTCCAAAATGTACCCGGACTCGTTCAAATAAGATCTTGGCAGTGGCCTCTACTGTGATTCTCTTCTTGCAGGCAACCAAAATCGTCATCTTAGAAAAGCTATCAACAACCAAAAAACATGGTCATTTCCCCGCTTGGTGGACAAGAGGCCCGAGATGTAGTCCATTGAGATGGATTCCCATGGCGTGTCGGGAGTAGGAAGAGGGGTGTACATGCCCTGTTTCTTAGTGGTTGGTTTTGTAATAACGTAGACAGTGCAGGACCTGATATACTTGTTGACCTCGTGTCGAAATTTTGGCTAGTAGAAATGTTTATTTAGCATTGCCACTATCTTTTTGACGATGAAGTGTCCTGCCACCCGAATGTAGTGGGCTTCCTATATCATCTTCGCTCGCTCACTTGATGGAACACAGATATGGCCCAGACAACACAACAACCTATCCTGAAGATGGAAATTATCAACAATTACGTTTTCACCGAACATTTGGTAGGTGGTGGCGAAGTTAAGGTCTTTCTCATAGTGTTGGGGCCATCTAGATGTCTCATGGTCGTAAGAGTCTCACACCATGGTGAGTGTCGTGACTGGTGGTCTTTTGAGGCAATTAGGGACACGATTGGTGCTTCATGTTTTATACTTGATGTTGAGGTGGAATTGTTGCAAGTATGTGGACCACTTTTGATGGCAGTCATTATGCAATTTTCCCTTTGTTTGCATGAACTACAGTGGCTTATGATCAGTGTGGATGACTGTCTCCTTCCCAATAATGTAATGTCTCCACTAGAGGTAGGCTTGAACAATGGAGTACATTTCTTTGTCGTAAGTAGGGTACTTACGGACAGTATCTGACAGTGTCTCACTATGATAGGCCACGGGGTAGCTGTGTTGAGTGAGAACAATGCCCACATCATAGTCTGAAGCATCTGTCTCCATCTCAAAGGGATGTTGAAGGTATGGTAGTGAAAATACTGGGGATGAGCACAAGCGTTGCTTCAAATCATCAAAAACTTGTTGTTGGGACTGACCCCTCACAAATTTTTCCTTACCACCACCCTTGTTTATTTGGCTGAGGGCCCATGCAATATGGGAGAATCCCAACACGAACCTGCGGTAGAAATTGGCAAGGCCCAAGAAGCTCCAAATCTCAGTGAGTGTGACTTGGCTCTTGGTTAGACCCACATGTACGCCATGCTGATCAATGATGTAGCCCAGGTAATGGACCCTGTCCATGACAAAGGAGCATTTTTCCAAGTTGGTTTATAGCTTGTGTTGTCGCAAGGTGTGTAGAACCTGCTGAATATGCTGCAAGTGTTCGGACCAAGTCTTGTTGTAAATTAGAATGTCATCCAGATACACCACTACAAAATTATTGGTGAATGGTCACATGATATTGTCCATCATCCTCATGAAAGTGGCTAGAGAATTTTTCAAACCAAAGGGCATGACCAACCATTCAAAAATGAATTCCTTTGACTTGAAGGCAGTCTTCCATACATCTATCTGTTCTATTGGGACCTGGTGGTAGCCAGACTTTAGATCAATCTTACTGAAGTATTTGGCCCCTGTGAGTTGATCAAGGAGGTCATTGATTCAGGGAATCAGGTACCGGTTTCTGACTATGATTTTATTCAGATTCTGGTAATCAATACAAAGTCGCTAGGTTCCATCTTTCTTCTGTACCAGCACGATTGGGCTCCCGCAAGGTGATGAGATAGGACGAATGTTCCCCTTATGGAGCAGTTATTGGATATATCACTTGATTTCCTCATTCTCTAACAAAGACCGGTGATAGAATGGCCCATTGGGCAGTAGTGCGTCGGGGGTCATATTGATGGAGTGCTTAACTTGGTAGTGCAGAGGTACCCCTATAGGTGAGGAGAATATATCTGAGTATTCTTCCACCACCTTATCTACTTGCTTCTGTTGTGTGGAGAGGTCGATCGCAGAGACCCTGGATGTGGCTATGATCTTTCACTTATTCTGAGAGTGAATCATGAAGAAGACAAACCTCCCCATCTGAGAGATGATCTTCCTTCATTGCTTAGTAGAGATGAAGGAAATAACACTAGGTGGGACTGCCTCAGGTATCCTGTACAATTTTCTGTTCAAAGTAATAATAACAGTATGAGGTCTAGACTCATATACAACATGACATTTCCATAAATAAGGCTGGCCCAAAAAAACATCACAAACTTTGAGAGGAGCAACATCACACAATACCTCATATTTGAAGGGCTTGATGTCATGCGACAGTCGAAATTGTTGGCTGACGCAGAGATTGCTTCCTTGGCGGAGCCATCCAATGGTGTAGGGTTGTGGGTGTAGTGTTGTTGGCAATTCCAACTGCTTGAAGACCTCTCCTAAAATGAGGTTCTTCTAGCTACCACTATAAACAATGAAGTGCATCGAGGTGCTTTTTACCCACATCTTTGAATGGAAGAGGCACTCTCCTTCTTATAGCTCGCCTGGTTCACCAGGCTGGAGCTTGGTGGTAGAAACAATGGCATTGGGTTCCACATCAATGATCCATATTCCCCTTTCTGTTTCTAGCTTAGAGTCAGAATCCCCATCTGATTCAAAGGATTTCACTTCGGCCACCAGTGACTGCTTTGAGCGATAGTCAACAATGTTATGCCAAGGGCTCTTATGGAAGTCGCACCACTTCTCGGTATCTTTCTTTGTATTTCTGGTGTTCTTATTTTCTTGCAGCTTGGAATGGTTGTCTTGATACTATCCATATTTTCTCTATCCTTTGTTCTGTGGGTTGGGGCTACGCTTTCCTGGCTTTTGTTGTGAGGGGTTCCCAGGCCCAAATTGTAGCATCTTTTGTTTGAGCTTCTGCTCGATTTTGATGGCAAATCAGTAGGCCGCATCTAAGGATGATATGTCCATAAATTTCATTTCAGTCTGGATGTATCTATGCAAAGCACCATGATACTTGATTACCATATGTCACTCTGAATCTTTGATACCCAGCTTGGTGCGCAAGGTATGGAAGATATTTGTGAAATCTGGCACTACTTGGTCTCTTTCTTTCCGCAGTGTGGTCCATTTGGTATACAAGTTGTCATAACTTATGGCAGGGTAGTATTGTTCCTTAATATCATCCCTCAAGGATTCCCAAGTGGTCATGACTAAAAGTAATGAAGGTTCATTTGTTTCCTTTTGCTCACAAAAAGTTTCCCACCATTCTTTGACATGGGGAACAACTTTGAAGAGTGCAAAAGTAATCTTTTCTCTATTCAGAAAGTTATGGACAAAAACATACCCTTCTAGTAGATTCAACCACTTTTCTACAAAATCTACGTCTATCTGACCTTCAAATATAGGAATATCGAAGTTTATTTGTACCTTGAAGGGGGCGACACCTCCGTTCAAAGAAGATGCGTTGCCTGTTGGTAGCCGCCGAAGGATTTGCGCGAAACTATCCATCATCTCGTTCCTCTGTTGCATGAGGGATTCCTCAATCAATAGTTTGAAAGGATCTCATGTCCTACCATATCTCTTTTCTCCTACCATGAGAGGTCGCTTGGGTGTGCGAGAGATTTTGTCCTCAAGAGAAACAAGCTCGAGATCCAACTCTTTGTACTCTGACCTCATTGGGGACATGCATTAAGATGACAAGGAGCATACTTCTCTGATACCACTGATCCGTATTTTATCAGCAGAATGATATTAATACAGATTATTAACAAGTGCTTAACACAAAATAATAGATATACAGTAAAATTGGTTTTCTATTCAATAACGAAATAAGCTGAAACTGTAAAATGCAGCAGAAACAAGCTTGCTAGAATGGTGGTGGATTGTCTCTGAGAAGAGATGTGACGAATGTGCACATTCGCAAGAAGAAAATTACAATGAGGCTTCGAAGTCCCTTTTACAATAAGAAGGAATTTCAAAAACCTTAGACATCCAAAAACCTAACCCTAGGAGATGAAGTGCCAAAAGTCACGTGGGCCCCGTTTGGGTAAGTTAGTACATCAACTTCCGAGGGTCGTAACTTTTGCATATGATCTCCTTTTTAGGCATATGATAGCCCATTGGAAAGGTATCATTGAGGAGATTCATTTGAGGTGAAAATTTAATGTTGAAAACCTCCTTTCCTAAAAAAACATCGTTTAGGGCCTCAAAACAACTTTGAAAGTGAAAACTGCTACAAAAAGTAAATTACCAAAATTGCCAGAAAACTGTTTTGAGCCAGTTAGAAAAGGTGGGTGGCCAGTGATATCCATATGGATCACCTACCCAGTAATTTTATGATGAAATATATCAGTTTTGAGATACATATGATAGTCATAGAACCACATGTATGGGTTAGGGGATTACAAAAAGCAGGTATTCTAAACATGTTCGATATATCGCATTTTGGACAAAGCCAGGAGATCAATGTGTGTGTGAAAATGATGCCAAGATGTGTGCATAGAGGATACTTATGGCTTGAAATGATAATATACATTGATGTTGATTTAATAGTGTGCATTACAGGACTTCCGTCATAGGGGCAGGACCCTGCACCATTTTTTTTTTATAATAAGAATGAAAAATCTCTCGCTAAGAGCATGAAAGAAAAATTTCATACATTCTGTGGTCAATGCGGTCTGGACGTCATTCCATATGTGATCTGATGATAAGGTTTGCGATGAAAGCCTTATCATGTAAATTATTTAGGAAATTAAAATGAGACCAAGTGATAGCAGTAGTTATATCGGTTGTAGAACGATGTGTAGAGGTTGTCTAGATGAAATAGGAAACATTTTTGCTGAACCAATTTTTTATCGATTGTGAGGAATCGTAAGACAAAGGGACATAATTCCACTACTCTTGGTTATTGATCCTCATCGAGTTATCATCTTGGAGGGAGCCAGAAGACAACCAATGTTTGGGCGTCAAGGAGAATCCTTGCTTAGTCACACACTGTCAGAACCTTTGTTACACTACACATAAGGTGGACCACATGGATAGTAATGTTACATTCTATATTTATAAGTAAACTATTAGGAACAACATAGAGAGAAGCCCACGCATACCACCACAGGTGATCAAAGAATACAAGGAAGTGGCATGTTTCAAGGTAGGGTTTCGCCACATGTACATTCAAAAAGAAGGACCCAGATCAACATTGGATTCCAACACAATAACAATTGACGAAAGATGAGATGAGAAACATTATGGATAATTAGGATGATGAGTGGAAGATTCCACCTACAGAGATGGATTCATATGCACATCTAAACTTGGAAATATATGATTTTGATGAGGAGGAATAAGAAGATGATGACCAAGATAAAGGGAAAGGCCAAGAGGAGTCGACACCATATCCAATACCACACAGTGAATGAAAGAGAAAAGAGCTAGAGACAAGGAGGCCCGAACATCAATGGACCAAGCGCAAAGTCGTTAAGGAAGTTTCTATTTAGGAAGTGACATAAGAATATTTGGAGAATATAGGTGACCAAGTAAAATAAGTCATTGGTGATGCATTTCAGTGTGCAACACAACAACATGAAGAGATGAACAAATGTATGGAGGCAAATATGGTATAATTGTGATAGTTATTAGAAGCAACAAACATCGCACCAAGGAGACAGATGGAGGAGAAAACAACAACCAACACTACCAATATTGGAGAGGTAGGACCAATAATCTCCCAGTCCTTGGTAGTCAGAGGAGAATGAAGGTTGATTAAGTTAGCAACAGGGGAAATCGATTTCCCCATGATAGAAATGCAAGAACAAGCCAAGGGATTAGACCATATATACCTAGTGCTATCACAACTACCAATGGATGTATTGTAAGAGATACAGATGAGTGCAACACAAGATATGAATGTGCGCACCGAGAATACATCTAGTGAGCTAGTAAAGATTACAACATAGAATGTTTCATTAGAGACAAAGTACAACAATGTGAAACAAGAGTGCGATGAGGTCGCACATAAAGTAGAACGAATGTAGTAGGCATTCAAGAGAGTATATCAAGAAGTCCCAAAGGAACAGGCTTTGAAGGAGGCCATGGTGGAATGTCAGGTTACAAAGGCAAGTGAAGCCATTCAAGGCTTCCATGCACGCATAGTTGATCTAGAGGCATACATAAAACCAAGCACTCCACCTAAAGAGAGGGAGACGATGAAGAAAATTGTGACAACAATGGTGGAAAGTATAAAAAATATAGAAGTAGAGTGTGCACAATTGTATACATAGAATATGGGTGTTTGGAAACAACTGAATGAAGACAGGGTACAACAGGAGATAAGTTAGAATATTTAGAATGTGCAGGGAAAGGTGCAGAAATTACAAGCAATGATGGACACATTACCACCAAGAGAGGTGGTGGCTATGATGAACGAGAATCGAGAGCTATATTAAAAAATGAATCAGCTAAGGGCATAACAACAAGCTTGAACACAATAGATAGAAGTGTTATAGGAAGAAGCATACATAGTGACAATGACCGTAACAACAACTCAAGGAATCATCAAACAAGCAACTGAGGAAGGTGTCGAGAAGGTGCAAGCTCACATTACTATTGAAACAGTAGACCAAATTTTACAAAAGGAACTAGAGGTCAAGGAAAATTCTAAAACAATGAAGGTGACCTTCGAATCATTCATGGGGCAATAGAATAAGACCTTAGTGGCTCGGGACAAGCCACAAGTGAGTGTTGGGGGCTTGCTGGAGAGGAATTTTGGATAATTTTTGGGATCTATGCCAAAAGGAAGTCAAATAAAAAGAAGTTATAAGATGGAATAGAGTGCACGACAGGAGAAAAATTCAAAGATCCAAAGAGCGCAACAAAAGGATGCGTGACGGAGCAACACACAAAAGGCAGAAAACAATTATAAACCATTGGGTTTTGGGGGACATGTTTTCCACTTTTGTAACGGGCTTAGCCCTATCTTTATGTATAAATATGTAAAGGGTTTTTTGGGGAAAAGGGATTTCAACATATGAAGCATTGTTAGTTATTTTTGGGTAAGGGAGTCGAGCGAATGAAGAATTTTAAGGTATGACTGACGAGTGAACTTGCAATGCAGCAGAAAAACTTGGTAGGTCAGGGTAATATTATTGTTGCATAATTTGTAGCGCAATGCATAGTTGTAAAATGAATATTAATGAATAATATAAGAAGTCATTCGTTGTGGATGTAGCCCAAGTTGGATGAACCATGTAAATTTGTGTGTTGTGATTTGTTTTCATTTTTTGTTGTTTAATGTTATTGTGCAATGATGATAATGCTTATCTATGATGATAAATGTGTTAGTAGTGTATGATGTTATAATGTTGGACATAAACTATGTTTAATGTTAGAGTGAATATTAAGCAATTGGAACTTTGAACATGAGTGAATGGTATCAAGAACATGAAGAAGACCACACTTCCCCTCATCATTGCAGAATATTGGTTCTTGCAGCCCCTCTAGATACCTCGAGTGAGACTTCACTTGTTTTGAAAGTGATGCCTAAAGGGAAGGTGTCTAACGGTTTTGTTGGTATTTTAATGATTAACCTCGGGTCTTCGCCCTGCATGCCAACAATCGGTATGTCAAGGAAAAAAATGATCCAGGTAAATGTGACATCCATTTGGATGCAGATCCATGAACTGGATAGATAAGTATTGTGTTGATATGTGAATTTCCTCTTGAATTATGAACAAAAATAAAATGTTTTTTCATGAAGTTATGATTAATATACTTTTTGTTTGGAATTATTGTAGGCATGTGACAAAGGCCAAGAGTTTGGGAAAGGACTAGACAAAGAGGAAGAAAAAAATGCTAAAGCAACTAAAAGATGGGGCATGACTGGTGTTGTTGAGATGCAAAGAATAACGAGGACGTTGTTCCTTTAAGGGGGAGGGGACTATAATATCCATGCTTCCCCCAATTTGTAAATATAATCATTATTATTGTCAAAAATAATGATAGACCTGTTATGTGTGAATTTTGAAAGATGATGAACCTTTTCTAAGGATGTGATGTAAATATTTTTGTTATTAATATAAAATGAAAATGTTGAATAATTGATGAAGGTGATTTCCTATATAAGTTATGATTCCATGAGAGGGAATGGTGAGGGGAACTAGTAATGGTTGAGATGACCCCTGTCAGGTCAGTACTCTGTTGGATTTAAAATGCTCATACCCAAAACAATCCTTTGTCTGAAGGAATTTAATTTACCAGTCAAGCTTGTAGTTGGGAAGTATTCCTCAAGAGTCAATGAGAGGATGGGAAGAGTACCCATCTAGAAGTTTCCTGATATGACCCATGAATTGGGGGATTGGACCTATGAAATCTTGTTGTAGAAGGAAAGAAAAAGGGAAAAAATGTGGGTAGAGAAGAGAGGATGCACACGAATGGGTTTGGAGACCAATTTTGAAGAAGAAGAAGAGTAAGTGAAGCTCTCTAGTTCTAAAGAGAACTGAGAGAACATAATTTTTTGGGTTTAGGAAATACCAACAATGCCTCCAAAACAAGATGATAAATGGGGCTATATAGAATTTAAGTGATTGAGTGAGAAATCATAGCATGCCCCCTTTCTTGGTGAATTCTATATTGGGATGCCAACTTTCGGTGGGAGTGGAAGAGTAACCCTCATCCTTTGTTGTTTATTGAGCATAAAGAATAATTCCTCTCATAGAATCATACTCTAGATAGGGGGTGGCCAGTTGTGAAATACACCAAGAGTTTTTTTGCCTATGTTTGGGTGGAAAATGGCACACCATTCAGTAATTGCTAGCTATTTCTAAATATCAGATAAGTGTTTTATGTGTCTTTTATTTCCATAAGAATTTTATTTAATATTAGGGAATTCATGTCTTGGTAATTTGAAGAAGTTGTCACTCTAATTCAGATAGTGTAATTGTCACTTTGATGTTTTGGATGGATGTGGAATATGAAATAAGACCTGGGAAGGCTATTATTTTGTTGGATTTCTACTTTTTTTGGTTCTGGAAGAGAAGTTGTTAGTAATTTGTTTTTTATTCAAAGTATTAACAAAGTGTTGAACTGGAAAATCTAAYAGGCATCAAAATTTGAGAGAGTTTCARATCTTTGCTTAGTCTTAGAAGGATAAGACAAATATTGAAGAAAGGGAAAGTATTTTAAAATTAAATCATAAGAAAGGAATGAGAAATAGAAATCCAATGTCTTAATTTGAAATAAAATTAACTTAAAAATTTGATGCATTATGATTCATACAGTCTGCGTGTGCCTAATGGTTAAGAACATGTGTTTCCTCCTAAGAGGTCACAAGTTCAAATCTAGAGAGGGGTAGGGTATGTATACCTTTATAGACCTTACGTGACCTTAAAAATAGATTATTATTATTATTATTATTAAATTTCCTTAGGAATTGGTAAGAAGGGAAATTTTACCAGGATTTTCATAGTAAATTTGTGTCAAAAAGGGGAAAGACTTGAAAAATGGTGATTATTCCCTGAAAGAATTTAAATTTAAATAAATTGCATGAGTTTATAAATATACTTATGTATGAATTTTATTTTCTTGAATAAATTTCACTTGGAAGGTAAAGACTGGTAACTTCAGGTAAATCCCCAAATTTTACCATTTAAATGACTTAATATTTGAATAATAAGAATGTGAAATTCACATATTAAATCTATGAATTCCTATCTGGTGCATGAGGAATGGGAAGTTCAAAATATCTCTATTAAGTATTTCTATTTATTAAGAATTTTAAGGTCGATAAATATATCTTCCTTTTATTTTCTCAATAAATATATATATATATATATATATAAACCCATGATTATTTCTTTGATGATCTCGTAAGATAACGGACCTCGGGAATTTTAGAGTTTGAAGTGTGCATGAATTGGGGGATGATTTGGGTCTCATGATTTATAATATAAACATGATTAATAAACCCACACTTAATATCCTTAATCATCTCGTAGTCATCAGATGTCGGACCATAGGAGTTTTAAAGTTTGAAGCGTGCATGGGATGGGTGATCTCCTGAGG
>ML807954.1:11429-22336 GCA_009831015.1 Picea engelmannii
ATATATATATATATATTGTAGGACTTTATTGCTATACACAATAGACAATAGATAATAATGATTGCTAGTTGTATCTGTCAAAACTTGAAATTTCTCAATATTCGAACTTGTGAATGGATATGACAAGAACACTTGAAATTTCTCAATATCCGAACTTGTGAATGGATATGACAAGAACACTTGAAATTTCTCAATATTTGAACCTGTAGGGATCTGGGTTTTCTAGAGCATTTGGGGTATTCAGAGTCTTAAGAGATTATTTCAATTGAACTATTCATGGGACACCAATATAAAAGTGTGGTCGCCTAATTTTTGAGATTTTAACAAGAAATCGGTGAAATATCACCTAAGATAAATAGTTATTTTTTAAAAGTAATATGATTTGATCGCCAAATACTCCGATAAGTTATGATTTATATGGTTTGAAAAAAAAAACATTGTATATAGGTGCGGTTGATTAATTGTTCATTGAGTTTTGTAGGATCAAAATTTAGGATCAAGTTCAGATGCGCAAGATATTCCAGTAGTCCCAAAATTCTGCAAGCTCTTATCAGGATAAACATATCTCAATTAGATGTTTGATGAAAATGGATAGCTTCTTTACCCTACAAATTATAACATGCCTTATTCCAGCAACCAGCCTGGGTCAACGGTATTACACCATGAATTGGATCTCTTTTATGTAGACACCTCTTGGGGCATAAGAAAAAAATAATTGAGTAATTTTATTTTTGGATTTTCAATGGAACTAATGTAAATGTATTGCTTAATTCGAAATTTATTTTATAAAGTGGTTGGTTGCATGTTTATTATTGGGAAAAAAAAATCATGCTTCTAATAAATGATTGGTATAATGTTTGAACATATTAAATGCATTATGTTACCAATATTATTGATGTAATGTTCAATATTTTTACAATCGAGATTCTAACAACAAGCGACCTGTCTACCATCTACCGTTGCACCCCACTGTGATGTCAAGTCACAAGTTTGTTGTTAAACAAGCACAAATTTGAGAGGAAGCATACAGAGAATGGTTGAATCAACTACATATTCAATTCCCACTACATCCCGAGTCACCTATTCAAAACCTCTACAGTAACATTAGTTTTTCACATGTTTGGGATGAAGGCAATGATATAGAGATTGGTATGGATGATTTCTTACAGGATACCCAAGACATGGAGGAAATGTTGTTAGATGCATTCCAACAAAATGAACTAGGGGATGACGTTGATGTCGTGGATACATTTTTTGAAAGCCTGAAATCTACTTCCACCAGCCCTCTCTTTGGTCGATACGGGCCAAGGTCTACCCAACTAGGGACAACAATGTTATTGTACAACTTTAAAGTAATGTATGGTATGTTAGATGTGTGTTTCTCGACACTTTTTAGGTAACTAGCCATTAAGTCCCCTAATTTTAAGGAATCTTGTCACACAATGAAAGAAGAAAATGGTTGATTTTATTCAAGCTTAATGACAGTGTACATTTATATCCCACTAATTGCAAGTTAATCAAAGATAAGGTACTTCTGAGTGATAATATCTTGTCTGACAGTTGTGTAGAGGCAAAGAAAATGTTGAAAATGTTGGGTGTTGAGTACGTATCATACCACCCTTATAGAAGAGTTGCATCCGCTTTCAATGGTAAACCAAAGAGAACCCAAAGACCTGAAATAATGACACTGATAGATTGGATTAGGGAATATGATATAAAGAAGGGAAAGGAATGGAAAATTTATGTGATTCAAATGGGGAACCTATGTTCGATTATCCTAAAAAAATTTACACCTATGTCAAGAAAATGCCCATTGGGATGAAAAATAAATTTGTATTTTATAAGCTTCCATATTAGGAGCATCTTAAGATTGACCACTTACTAGATCCCATGCATATATTCAAAAATGTTTTATCTTATTTATGGAGGCACATATCATCAAATAATAGCGACACATCGGTTGTTAGGAGAGATCTTATTGCTTCAAATACTAAAAAGAGGCATTGGCCAACAAAAGAAACTAGAGGCAAGGTTGGTCCCTCTTGGTCTTTTAAAGAAGGTGATGTCCTATGGATTTTGAAGAAAGGTGATCTTTCTATGGAAAAGGATGTTACATTGAGTGGGAAGGCACCTTCTTTATATGGGTCAACTCTATGACGTTGCTTCATTGTAGAAGGGAATTTATCGAGGTTGAAATCGCATGGCCATCTAAACCTTCCAAGGGTATGTATGTTGAATGCATGATTCTTCTTCTATACTGTCGGTAAAAATATGATATGTGCTCATAGTTTTATGGCAATTAATGATGTGTGTGTGTGTATTTTGTAGTGTCGTTATCCTTTACGTGTGCATGGTTGTGTGAACCATGACTCCCCCAAGACCTACGACGTGCCATATCAAAATTATTTGCATTTGTATGTTGGATCACATCAAAGGAGATTCATATGGTTAGCATTCCATAATAGCATCGAGAGATAGTTGATATTGTTTGTATGTTTGAGAAGGAACTACCCACGAGTTTTATGGACTTGCAAGTCCATCTTCAATTTCACCGACCTGATGAGGTTGAATTAGTTGGGGTGCTCTCATGTCATTAGAAGTTCTTCTTGGAGAGGTACATGAAAAAATTGAAGGGGTTTGTTTGACAAAGGGAAAAAACAAAGGGATTTATGATAGAGGGGTGCATAGTATATGAGTCATTCTATTGTGCCAATGAGTACATCAAGCAAATTGATAACATACCAGCGGCAATGGTTTGGGATGACCAATGGAATGAGGACAAAAGGGAAGAGGAGTTACTCCAAACGAACGGAAAAAGGTGCTTGATAAAGATTAAGTCACTTATATTTTGTCAAATTTGTACAGAGCAATTGTTGACACTGAAGTTGATAGTATATATGTGATCTCATACTATTTATTTTGAATTATTGTATACATCAGCGAATTTAGAAATTGTAGTCATCAATAAATTCATTCTTTACAACGTGGAGGCAACATGACCATGGGTCGCATTGTATGAGGAGAAAATAAGGAAATGTGACAGTGACAAGAAAGCATTTAGATGGTTGAATGGTAGAAGCATGCCTTATCCTGATCATTTAAAAGAAAATATGCCAAAAATATGTCCCATTACTTGGTTGGTTGACCAGATACAAGAGAAATATGTGATGTCCAGTCGTAACCCATGTGGAGAAGACCTGGATGCACTAACATAGGGATCAAGTGTAACAACTTTGTAATAACCTCTCTGAGTACCACATTCAATTTATGATATTGCACATTTGAATTGTAACATGTATTATGTTTTTATTAATGCTTGAGTTATTAGACATATGACGCCATCATTTGTTCACATTTTTACAAGTGCATTTGTTTCCATCTATGTGGGCATATGGGCATCATTTTCGCACTAAGTATGTTGATGATGGACACACAATACATGATTGTGGAGTGGAGGTCGAGTTCGTCCAATCTAGTCATGTTATCCACCATGATCAAAACCTAATAAAGGGGAAGTTAGGTTACATTGGAAAGGTACAAGAGATCATGCAAGTGGACTTCTCTTCTTTTCAATGTGTTATTTTTTGTTGCAAGTGGTGGGATACCTTCGACCAGAGAAATGTAAAAGAATATTGTGATAGTGGGCTAATATGTATTAACTCTAAAAAAATGTGGGTTGAAGCTAAGGAGCCTTATGTTTTACGAAAACATTGCAACCAAGTGTTTTTTACTCAGATGTGTTGGATGGGAATTGGTGGTTTGTACTGAGACAAGATCTGAGATCTAAACATATTTTTTAGAACAACAATGTTATAATGCCAAGCAAAGAAGATAAGCAGGGTGATGGAAACAAAAATTGATATGTAAATGCTTTGTTTCGACATTTATATTGTTGATGTGTCATTTTATTATGGGTATATATAATGGCTAATTATGGTTTTTCTTCTTCATTTTATAATGTTGGATATGAAAAGTTACAACCATTTACAAACACCATATTGAAAATACATTAAAAAGTATAAGCATAAAATGTGGTTTTGATATGTTTTTTATTGTCATATTTATTGTTTATTATAACAAATTTATGTTGTATTGTATTAACATATGTTTATGTTGACCTTTGAATTGTTGAGCATTAATTGAGATATTCACAAAGTTGGTGATGTATTCGTATAATACAGTAGTAAAGATTTATTTTAAAGTATATTTTATTTTAAAACAATGATTAGGAGATTAGCATGCAGAGTTAGAGAGGAATAAGGGGAGAGAGGTAAAGAGAAAGCTTGGATATAAATTGTTACCATTGAAAACAAAGATTGAAATTAATTATTATTAATGAGTTAGTTTTCATATTTAATAATTTAAATTTAATTAATTATAATTTTTAAATAACAAAAATTATCAAATATAATTATTATAATTTAATGAACAAACCATTATAACTTTATCATTAAAATAGATGAAAAAATAACATTTCATATGAGTAATTATTCAAATTGATTTTTTCATGCATTAACCAAATCCAATATTTGCATACATTTTGATACAAAGTCATAGAAATCCATTACTTAGCATACTTTTTTAATAGAAGATTCATAAAGTTGTTAATGGAGTAAAAAATTGTGAAACCATTTCATGGAAAGTGTATAGATCAAAATTTATTATTAGTCCCTGCCGAAGGCGTAGAGGAACTATAGAGATCGATAATTTGTTGACTTCATATTAGTTTTTCATTTGACTACAAATATTTGCATAATCTCTTTTGTTGGAACTAGAGAACTAAAAACATTGATTTGTATATAATAAAAAATACCATATATGTCATGATCTGATTGGATAAGAGATTGGAGGTCTTATTGCTAGCTTAGCTATTCCCAATGTTTTATATGTTAGCATATCCAAAGTTTTTGATCATCTATGGTCTTTTTGAATTTTTACTATTTTTATAAAAATGTTTAGATATCCAAAGTTTTGAGCATGGAGAGTCAGTTTTTTATTGGTTGACTTCATATTAGTTTGTCCTTTGACTAATTTTTTTTTGCATAGTCTCTATTGTTCGAACTATTGTTACTATTATTACCATTTTTTTATTGTTATTATTTATTAGAAAATAATATACTATTTATTTTGTGTACGTGACAGACCTGCCACACTGCATTCTTTATTAAATGTTTACACAACGCAAGGCCCTTCGGCGATCCTGACAGACTTAAATGTTTACCTAACATGCCTCACAGCCTTAAATCTTTACTTAACATGCCTGTTACCATACATTTTCCTCTGAATTTTTTTATGCAATGTTCTCTACAGTGAATATGGGCAATATTGTTCTTCAGCGACATTACTGGTTCACTGGTTGATGCTTGCTCGTTTCTTATTCAGTGGTTTCTTGATTGCATGTTGTTGTTGCTCTTGTTTACATGTTGGTCTTCTTGCAATTTGCACGCTTGGGACTCTGCAACCACGATTGGAATTGCACTTCTGTCGTTCCCCATTGATAGGTGAGTTTTGGTGCCATGTTTACCTTCCTATTCGTTGTTTGTTGTTTGTGATTTCCAGTTTGCAAGTGAAAAATTTCCATACTGGAGATGCCTGAGTCAAAATCCTCTTGCAAAACATCTTTGTATGTGAGGAGAAAATATGATTTCCTTTTCTTATATGTCGTTGTGGCTGCGATGGAGGTGGGTTCTGTGTCGAACATTGGAATTCAGGAACGAGACGAAAACAACATTATAGTCCTGCTTCTCTAGTCGTAGTAGTCACATACAAAGATGGGCTGCAAGAGGATTTTGATCACTCCCAATGTTGAAAATCATTACTTGCAAACTGGGAAAAAAACAAACAACGAATAGGGATGCAACACTGGCACTAAAACTTACTCGTGAATGGGGAAGGACAGAAGCACAGTACCAATTGTGGATGCAGGATACCAACCGTGCAAACTGAAAATTTCTTAAATCTTTACACAGTGGGAGGCCTTTGGATGGTCCTCACATACTTAAATGTTTACCTAACAGGCTTCACATCCTGAAATGTTTGTTTAACAGGTGTGTTGCAATACATTTTCCTTCGATTTTTTGATACAATCTTGTCTGCAGTGAATTTGACCAATATTGATCTTCACTGGCATTCCTAGTTGACTGGTTAATGCTTGCACATTGGTTCGTTGGATGTTGGTTATTGTTTTTTAATTCAACTTTGCAGAGTTGAGGTACTTCAACTACAATTGGGCCTTTTGGTACTTGTTCATTGGTTTGTTGTTTGTTGCTTGCTCTTGTTTGCTTCAACTTTGCAAGGTTGGGGTCATGCATCTGCAGTTGGACCTGTTGTTGTAGTTTGCAGGCCAGGGGTTGCACTTATGTCCTTCCCCATTCGTCGGTGTGTCTCTGTGCTGCGATTGCATTCCTGCATTACTTAACAGGCCTGTTACAATACATTTTCGTTTGAATTTTTTTATTTTTATTTTTACAGAGTTCTCTGCAGTGAATATGGGCAATATTGTTCTTCAGCGGCATTGTTGGCTCATTGGTTGATGCTTGCTCGTTGCTTGTTCACTGGTTTCTTGTTTTCTTGTTGATGTTTCTCTTATTTGTATGTTTCTCTTGTTGCAGTTTGCACGCTTGGGACTCTGCAACCGCGGTTGGAACTTCGCTTCTGTCATTCCCCATTGACGGGTGGGTTTCGTTGCTATGTTTACCTTGTATTCATTGTTTGTTGGTTTCTATTTCCAGTTTGCAAGTGAAATATTTAAATGTTGGGGATGCAGAACATTTTCGTGTGTGACTACTATGACCAGATAAAAAGGAGTGTGATGATGTCTTGGTGTTGTTCTTGAGGTCGTTGTTCGCCAGATATCCTACCTCTATCACATCCATAGTGACATGGAAAAGGTTGACAAATCTATGACAAGTGCATTCAGAAGAATACGCAAAGAACGTGAAAGAAATCATATTGATGCTATGCAAATGATACGTACACTTGGAAATGCATTGCTTAATCTTCAACAAATCTCTGCGCAACAAACATTCGACGTTGCACTTTCCCTACCCCTGGACTGTGGTTCATGGAAATGTGTTTTCAAAAACACATCTCCTCTTGAAAAACGCGAATTGGAACATGGTTTTGTAGTTGGGCCACCAAAAATACTATTAAAATAAAATAATATGAAAAATGTTGCCATAGATATAAACAACATATCTTTTAGACTTGAACAAGAGTCTGTCGAGCTCTAACTATATTTCATAGCTGAGAATGTTTTTCCCATAGTTAATGTGTTTCTATGGCTTCATAATTATCAGACTAAGTGTTGTTGTGTGAGGGATAAAGTTCTTATCTCCCTTTCTTTTTCCTCTTCTATACTTACTCGTTTTTCCCTTTTCTTCTTCCCCTCTATTATCCATTTATGGTTCTATACTTAGTTGTGTTTCTGTGCTCGCGGGTTCCGGGGTGGCGAATTGACAAATCCTCATCTCCATCTATATGTTCACATCACGAGTCAGACCGATCGTCGTTCGTTTGCATACTTAGCCAATTTTACGACCACGGGTTTGCGGATGCGTGCTATCGAACTCTAGTGCCCCGTGTTCGAGGTATACATATTGCACCAAAAACTTCGGTGATCTCCAATCAACCCCGGACTCCTCAAATTCGCAAGCCTGAATCTACCTGTGATGACTTCGTCTAACTGACCTGCCTTTCCATACTTAGTCGAGTCTTCAAAGTTTTGCGGGTTCACGTACTCCTGGGTTCACAAAAGTTTGAAAGCATTTTTCGCTCCCCTCCATCCCTGCCACCTTCTGCCCTTCCCAATGCACATTAATAATGCTTTTAATAGTGACAACTCACTAGACAGGTTCAAAAATATTGGCATTAATAAGAGGAAATCTCGAGGACATCTCCCATTAAAACGCATTAACGGGCGAATATTATGGGATCTGATGGTTTTTTTTTGTCCATATTGAATTGGAAAAAATTGTTGGTTATTTTAGTTTTTTTAAGGCATCATCATAGTAAGAGTGCAATATTGTGCTACCCCACTGTCATCCACAAAGGTGTCATCCAAAAAGGTCTTAAAGTCATGTCCCTCTTTAATAATGTGCATATATTACAGGTTGTCATATTTGAGAATATGCTTGCATATGGAAATGTTAACTCATATGTTATTAGTGACAACTCACCACACATATTCGAAAAGATTGGCATTAATAGGTGAAAATATCGAGTACATCTACCATTAAAATGCATTAAACCAAGATTTATGGAAAATTATACTATCATCCTCTAGCGTTCATTTTAAATACGTATTCCCATTTCCCTCTACCATCGAAAACTTGGGCTTTAAGGTGCCTTCGTTGTGATGTTACTAGTCATCCACATGTGAGACAACTTAGAGATGTCATTCAGGCCCAATTGAAAGATGAGGGAATTGTTTTATGTGACATCAACTTTGAGTGAAAAAAATTATGTTAGCCAACAGAAACTTAGACACAAAAAATTCAAGTATCTTATGATTGGTATTCTCCCTGTATTCGATCCTTTGGTTGGTTGAAATGCCTGCCTGACGATTTGTATGTTGAACTTATTTGCTTTATTACTAGAAATTGGAAGGGACTTTCAAGTCACCTGCAAAATGATCCTTTGTTGAAGTATATAGTTTCTTCCAACAACACAGATTTGGCAAGTGTATCAAATCCTATAGACCACACAAGAATTTATCTTTCGTCAGAGGAGTCGCACATATCGTGGCTTGCAAAATGGTCTGGAATATTCGGAAATGACGCCAAATATTACTCCATGCATGAATATACTCATAAGGAAATTATAAATTTGGATCCTCACGAATGTGAGAAACTTTATGGGTGGTTGAATCAACATCCTAAAATTACAAAAGTTTTTATTTCAAAGTTTGTTCAGGGACTTATGGGTGTTGTAACAGACTTGACAGAAAGTTGGATTCTTTGTCAAAATTTGTTTACCAACCTCTAGATGTAGTAACAGACTCCACACACAATCAACTTTCTATCGGTACTACATATTTTTTTCACTATTCCTATGCATGTGCTTGCATCTAGGTCGAGGAGCTTGCCGGTCTTTGCAAGAATATTATCCTAGTAGTTGAAGGTGGGTATATAACCAGGGAACAAGGCTCTCAAAAGTTTTTGATGCCTACATCGACATGTAACTGGGAAAAGTTAATGGGAAGGAATTCTGGACTATGGACTTTGCAACACTTTCTGAAGATTACTTTATACTACCACCTTTTGCAAGAAGTTTGACGTATTCAGGTAATGATTTGGTTTCTCAATATCACCTTTTACTACCACCTTCATGTAATCATTTTGTTTCATTCTTTAGAGGAGACCTTGATGTGGTGGATATTCTAGATTTGTTTCCACTGAATATCAATCTTCCCATAGACATGGCCTCACTGCAAGCGCCTCTGGGGTTGTTCATCAGGATCACAGGTCGATAAGCATAGAGTGCCTTCCTGGTCATAGAGTGCTTCCATCACCAGCTTGTGTTTGAACAAGTGCTTTTATTTCTACCTTCTTTCTTTGTCCTGATCGTGGATCCTTCTATCCCAACCGGCATGATGGAAATAAACTAGCTCTAGGGAATTTGATTGGTTCCGGGGATCTGAGTTGACTATAAATTAATTTCGGTTAACTTAAAAAGGTTTATGTGTGCAACCTAATGTTAGACATAGAAAATACAATTTCTTATTTTTTAAAATATAAAACAATGTATTTTTTTAACATGTGACTATTCGAAAAGTTTCAAGAGTTGTTTGGGATTCACATCCTTCAAGGATGTTAATTAATTACACAATTAATATTGTTTGTGCCAATGCAATTGATCCGTCGTCGACTATGGCAATCGCATTAACACTGCAATGTCAGATAATAGATGTCTAACATGTAGCTAATGTCGAGGTCATCATCGCACGGGACACCCAACCTCCAAAGATTTCCGGACTCAAAGCAACACTAAAGTTGATTCTCTTTCCAGGTATGACAATCTTGCAGTCTAAGTGCTTTGACAATGACAGGCTTATTTGTTCACCGCATTACTGCCCTACACTTAATGGCATTGTTCCCATTGCCACCACCAGTGTCAATGTCTAAATCTGAAGCTATCTGGAACCTGGAGTCACCACCAGTGTGGATGCATGAAGTTGAAGCTACCTGGAGCCTAGGGTCACGACTTGCTACACTTGACATTAGTACCAGTAGTGATCGAAAGTTGATTGTATGTCGAGTTTGCTACTACATCCAGAGGTCTCTCAACAAACTTTGAGATAGAAGTTGGTTGTCTATCAAGTTTGTTACAACTTTGAGATAGAAGGTTTTGTAATTTTAGAATGTCGATTCAACCACGCATACAGTTTCTCATCTTCATGAGGATCCAAATTTATAATTTCCTTCTGAGTGTATTTGGGATGGAGTAATATTTGGCATCACTTCCGAATATTCCAGACCATTTTGTGAGTCATGATGTCTGCCACTCCTATGATGAAATATATATTCTGGTGTAATCTACAGCATTTGATACACTTTCCAAATCTGTGTTGTTGGAAGAAGCTATATACTTCAACAGAGGAGCGTTTTGCAGGTGACTTGAACGTCCCTTCCAATTTACAGTAATAAAACAAATAAATTCAACATAGAAATCTTCGGTCATGCCTTTCAACCAAATAGATGATAGAATACAGGGAGAATACCAGTCACAAGATACTTGAATTTTTTTGTCTCAGCTTTTGTTGGCTAGCAGAATTTTTTCCCCCAAAGCTAACGCCACATAAAACCACTCCCTCGTCTTTGAATTGGGCCTGAATCATATCTCTAAGTTGTCTCAGATGTGGGTGACCAGGAACATTACAAGGAAGGCACCTTAAACCCCAAGTTTTC
>ML807954.1:45526-56471 GCA_009831015.1 Picea engelmannii
ATGGAAGCAATGGCATGGAAATGTAATTTTTAAATTAAATAACTAAAATACAATAAATGAATAAAAAGCGTGAGGGGGACTAGTTAGGGGTCCTTTTAAGAAAAAATATCTAAGTGGGAAAATGTATGTCTTTTGGTTTTGGGATAATATAGATGGTAGTCTGTAAAATTCTACTTTTGCTTATCATTTGTGGGTGATGGTATGTCAATGATTGTTTGGAAGACCTTGTGATTGGTTAACTATAGTCATGAGAGTGTTTGACTACCTAAAGAGGAGAAGGATAAGCCAAGGCAGAGCATTAAATGAGGAATTGTTCTAAATCATAAGTTCGAGAGAGTGATTGATATAGTTTTGGTGAGAGTGAGATCTGTGGTCCTTATCCCTAATATTGAGGAGTTTGGTTGGGTATCCATAATACAAATCTTATTGATGTGTACTACTTTTTGACCTATTGCTTGAACTAGTAATTAATGGCCAATTTAGAGTTTTATTTTATCTACTTTAGCTCTTCTTCTATTATCAATGAGTACTTGATTTTCTTTTCCTATATGGAATATTCCTCAAGGGAGTTGAGAATCATATGTGTGGTTGAAGGTCTATAGGGGATTCTAAATTTCTCTATTGAATCCTGAAAATCTTGCTCTTTCTAAGAATTTTTCGTCAACCTAATCAGCTTGGTGGGGTACAAATGAAAACAAGAGAGTATTATGTTCTCTATAAGTTGTCGAAATTCCACTAGAGCACCTGTGATTACACTTTCATGATAACTTTTGGTGCAAGTATATGTATCCCCTAAACTCCTCCTTTGTTTTAATAATTAGTAATGTTGTAATTTGAATTATAACCAACAATTCGCTTTTTATGGAAGGAAGATGCTTGTTGAATTGGTATATAAAATTTTGTAAGAATCGATAATGCTTTGTTTGCATTAAATAAATAATTTCATTCCAACACTTCATTTTCGACCAATTAATATGCAGAAATATTAATTGATTTTAAAATAAAATTCATGTAAATTAATAACCCATTTCAAGCTAAGTATAGTGTTAAGCCCTAGATATTGAGTTATTATATTCCTATTGTTATATTAGTGTTGTTATTATTGGTTGGATAGACCCTTTAATTGTAATTGTACCCTTTGTCTCCTATATATACCAAGGAGACCTAGTTTTAGTGAGCATCTTATCTTATACATTTGTTATATTGAAAATGGAGGTTGCCCCCATGAAGAGGCGTCTCATTCATTATTCTCTCATTTTCAAGGTGTAGATTCACTTATCCTTATCTTCTTACTCTATTTGGGTGTTTTAGTGCATAACATTAGCATATGATCCTTGGGTTTGGCTCCCTCAAATGAGTAATCTTGATATTTTCACTATAAATTTTTTATGGATAGTTTCAAACCATGACATTTTTGGGATCCTAAGGAGACGCATAGAAGTACTCATGGTAAAAATATTAGGTTTTGGTTCTCTATACTTTTGAAGATGTAGCATGTGGAAATTAGGGTTTTTCACTAGTCCTGGAATTAGTCTCAAACGTGTCATCTTGGAATTTTCACCATAATTTGTTTTGAGGGGGGCGTTTAAAATAATGATTTTTTTTGGATACTAAGAAGACATAGATACTTGTGTTAAATAATTTAGGTTATGATTTTTTATACTTTTAGAAAGATAGGCTATGGAAATTAGGGTTTTTTACTAGTCTTGAAATTGGTCTCGAATAGGTGTTCTTGGTAAAACTGTCATATTTGAAGCTACACAAGTCCAAATTGAGTGCCACTAGTTCCATAAGAAAGAAGATAGATCATAGTATTTTTTATCAAAATTTTAGAAATATATTATTAAAATTGGACACTTGCAAGCTCATACAAGTTCACTCTCTTGAAAGGAACAAAAACAACAAGTTTTGGGAAAGTTATCATAAATTTCTCTTGGCACATCGGAATTTGGTCAATCCCATGGCATTGTCTAGAAGACATACCAGGCTATTATATATCAATTTTTAATCTTAGTGGGGATGAAATTTCAAAGATACCTTAGGAGAAAGGTAGACCAACAAGACAGTCTGCAAACTATGGTTTTTAAAGGTATTTTAACATGAAATTAGCATACCTTTTGATAGAGAGATTTGTTTTTGGTGATTCAAAAATTGTGATAAAGAGAAAAAAACCGGAATATTATTATTTTCTCACATGGCAAAGGGTTTCACAAAAAATTCTACTCATGTTAAACCTCCATAGAACTCACAATGATTCATGAAAGTGAAGACTTAGGGTACCAAGTATCCCTATTGAGGAACTAATTTAATGAAATGGGTGAACTGTGTTGAAAAAAGGTTGATTTGGCACATTTTTGAGAATTAATTAAATGAGAAATGGATCAAAATATGAAACAATTACAAAATTACATGGATCAAAAGATGGAACAATTACAAAATTCCATAGTAACCATGATCTTACATACCCTATATGAGAGATTCCCGAGAGGTGATATTGGGGCACAAGGAAATCACGAAAATGGAGAGAACAAAATTGTTGAACCTCAGTCACATATGGAGAATATTTTAACAAATGTGAAGAACATAAATATTGAGTCACAGAATCATGATTATTCATCACTCTAAGATCTGCATCATCGGACGTTCAACTCGACACCAAGGAATTATTTAATCGCCAAGATTGATATAAGGGAATTTTATGGTAAATATATTATAACATGGGTATTTTGGATGAGCAATTATTTGATCTACACCAAGTGCCAACTTTACAAAAGGTATCTCTTGCATCCTTGTATTTAGAACCTGATCAATTTGTTTGGTACTAATATATTTGTGAATCAAAAAAGGATTTTATTGTCTCTTGGTCCATTTTTATGGATGAATCAAAAGAAAATTATGGGGATATTAAGAGAAACATGTTCTTTATTCAATTGATAAATCTTCGGCAAAGAGGTCCAATTACATAACACATTCAACAATTCCAAAAGTTGAGTCTCCCAACCTCACTCAACCTACAAGGTTGACACCTCAGCAAATGGATGAAACAAGAGCAAAGGGACTATGTTTCAATTGTAATAGGAAGTACAATAAGGGGCATAAATGTGGTGAGAATAAATCATTCTACATGGGTTGTGAACAGGAAGAATATCAAAAGATGGAACCGTCACAAGATCTAGAATTGAAAGAGACTACTATGACAATATCTTGTAATGCATTGGCTGGAATCGACACTCCTCAAACTCTCAAGATAGAAGGATATATCAAAAAGAAAAAGGTTAACAATGTTGATTGATTATGGTAGTATTGTAACTTCATTAATTGCAAATGAACCAAACTTCTCAATTTATTTATCTAATTAGCACCAGAGTTTCAAGTAATGATTGCAGATGGAGGCACCATAAATTGTTCAGGGAAGTGTCATAGTATTAAGCTCACCATTGGGGAGAATTTATTGGATAGACCAATGATTGCAATACAAATGAGTGGTGTCAATGTTGTATTAGGGGTACAATGGTTATAATCATTAGGAACAATGGCTCTTAATTTTCAGGAACTTTTCATGAGATTTTCCTCAAAAGGCAAGGAAATTGAACTCAGAGGTATCCAAGGGAAACCCTCTAAAGTGATAAGATTTAATGGCATGCCAAAATTGATAAACAAGGGACAATATGGTGTAATTGTACAATTGTGCTCACTAAATGTTCAAACATATCGACCCTTTGCTCCCATGGATCTCCAAAAAATTTCTTTTTTTAACACAAAATGAACTTATATATATTAAAAGGGATGCGCCAAAGCAACAATGTCAAAAGAGTTTACATAAGAGGGAATATAGCCAAATAGTTTCTATAACTAAAACTGAAATAGTAATAACATAACTTAGCCTTCTTGTTGGGATATTCCTATGATTTTCCAAACTAAAGATATCCTTACAAAATTGCCCAAGGCACCACCAGATTTTAAAAAACATTCATTACATGTTTGAAATAGAGTCATGTATTCCTGAGGCTTGTGAGAGTTGAATAGGCCCTTCTTTGATATCCATTGGTGCAGTTCCTCTGTCATAATTCCCGGAGTCATTCTCAACAACTACATAAGGGGGGAAGGGTCTTCTTGGATTCACTAAGTCAAAAGTTGAGTGTTGAAGAGGCCACAGAGCTCGAAAATAATGGAAGGAAGCTTCCATTTCATCCATTTGGAAAACCAAAGCAGAGAGAGAAGCCTCAAATTCCCCAAACTTTTCCTCCATTCAGCGAGAGAGTCCCACCATCATTTCTTCAAGCTCTCTGGGCTTATCCATTAGTTGTTGATGGGATGAATTGTTAGCTTGGTCAAACTCTTTGTGGCGCTTGAGGATTTTCCTGAGGTCACTTGTAGAGGGCTCCATAGGGAATCCTTGAGCGCTAACCCTGAAACTACTCCATCTGAATGTGAATACAATACAAGGAGAGTAGGGTATGAAGAGAATTAAAAGAACAACACCATAATGTTTTGACATTAAATAAAGAGAAAATATAGACTTGAAATTTGTTCAAAGAAGCCAAGGGGAGAAGCCAAAAGGATCCCCTAGAAGAAGCCCCAAATTCCTTTCCCTTGGAAAAGAGACTTGCAATGAAGAATGTTGATGGAACCGTCTATTCTCCCTTGGAGAGATACTTTCAATCCCACACAAAATTGACCTTACTGAACCAGGAGCATTCAACAACCAATATGCAGTTATAATTGCCATGCCCCAGCTCTGTGAGCTTCTTAAATAGTATGAATCACTTGAGCCAAGAGGTTAACTCACACAAACTTATCAAACCTCACATGAACATCACCACCTTTCGTACATATGACGGAAATCCAGAGTATGAGGGTGATACAGCTGGGGGGAGGAAGGATGTGGTCACATTACATCATGAGGGAAGGGTTAGGGAATGAGGAATACCCCCTTTATATTATTTAAGTTTATTTCACCTTGATACATCCTAGACCCCTCTCTTTCCCAAAGGTCAACAAGGGGGTTTAGACCTCTCTTGATATGAAAGAGGTTTATTTCCTCAAATTTTTGGATTAGGATGGTGATAAAATGGAGGATATCTCTCAGAAGATTTTTCTCCATGTAGTTTTTATTGAGAAATGCCCTGACAATTGGCATTGAGTCTCTGAATACTCAGAGTTGAGGGATATTACGCTCTCTTTCCAATTTTAAACCTGCATAAAGAGCATAAGCTTCTGCTATGTTATTTGTTGGTTTCCATAGTCCCCAAGCATAATGAAATATTGCATTTCCTTCGAGATCAAGGAGAATCCCACCTGCACATCTCACCCCGGGATTTCCACGAGTAGCACCATCAAAGAAAAGAGAGTATTTTCCTTGGTCTTGCATCCAGATCTTAAATTCCTCCATCGATTTTCTGATTTCCCACTTTGGGAGGGGATGTGTATTTTCCTTGGTCTTGCATCCAGATCTTAAATTCCTCCATCGATTTTCTGATTTCCCACTTTGGGAGGGGATGTGTTTTGCTAGTCAGGGGCATAAGGTTTGTTTCTTTCAGAAACAGGTTAACCCATTTTTCTTCGTATTGTTCTAGACCTTGGTCTTGTTGGAGTGCCATAAACTACATATATTTGTCATAGACCGATATCGCCCTCGTAGTTCATTTTCTTGGGATGTTTTTTTCATCCTGGAATTTTTTTTTGTTTATGTCCAACCAAATTGTCCAGCAGATGTATTTTGGTATTGCCATCCACAATCTCTTTAGTCCTTGTTTGAGTCTAAAGCTCCCTTGGTAGTTTTGTCCCCATATTTAGAATAAATATTTGTGAGAAGGAGACCAATTTGTGAGAGTATAAAGATCTCCAAGAACCATACTCCATTTTGTTTTAGTGTAGGGCCAATGGACAAACACGTGAGAAATAAATTCTTCTTCTTGAGAGTAGAGGCTGTAGCGAGAGGGGCCAACTATACCCCTATTTCTCAAATTATCAGTCGTCAAGATGCACCCATGTACTAGAAACCATATGAAAGAATTAATCTTTGGCATTCCATCAGTGTGCCAAACAGAGTTCCACACCCCTGCGCAAGGGAAGGAGGCAAAATTTTCCTATAGAAATTTGTAACCTTTGATGATAGAATAAAGGGAGTTTCCCGAGCCCCCAGTATCTTTACTAGTTAGGTTTTTCAATGAACATCCATTTATGGAATTTTGAAATTTGGGGAGGAGGGCTCATAGTTGAAGAGATAGGTCCATTATTTTCCATCATTTCCAGAGCTCTGTTGATGCTTCCCAAGTGGATAATTCAAACAAATTGTTGATCCCCTGATTTTGCATCCATTGCTTCAGAGGTTCAAATTCTTCTCTAATGGAGAGAGGGCCACATTCCAGTATTGGATCATTCCATAGTCTGATCTTTTTTTCATTGCCCAGAGTCCAATTGCGTTGGGATTTAATCATCGACAATGCAGAAAGAAGAAGATTAAATATTGGCGAGCCTTTATTGGTTCTAGGGGATCGTTCCATGCATCGTGATCTGGATCCTTTGAAATGATTTTTCTATAGAACTTGTTTCCACTGGGATATTTTCTTTGTAATCATCCTCCATAAAATTTTGGTTCCCATCTCCATACTCATATACTTTTAGTCTCGAATTATCGGTCCTCCCCTACATTTGGGATTCGTGACTTATTGCCAACTTATTAAGTGGAATTTATTTCCCGTCATTTTTCCTCCTTCCAAAGGAACTGTCTTATCTGTAGCAATTTGATTTGTATTAATTTTGGGAGCAAGAAGGGCAGAGGACTGACAAAGAGGCAAGATTGAAAGAACTGCTTTTATCATGACTATACGCCTAACCAAGTTTAACCATTAGGAGCCCCACGGAGTGAATTTTGTGTTTATTTTCTATATTATGTGCCTCCATTCAAGAGACTTATCCCTTTTCAAAGAGATAGGAATGCCAAAATATCTAAAAGGAGACTAGTTTTTAGCATAAGGAAATCAGAAGATATGGGAGATGTTTTGCAATACTAGTATCCAAGTGTTCCATCCCATGATTTGGCATTTCGGATGGTTCACAACTCCGCCTGATACACCCAAAAAAGAGTCCAATACTACCTTGAAGTGAGAGGTTGTGATTTGTGAGTCTCCACCAAGGAATAAAGTGTCGTCAACTAACTATGAATGGTTCATAGGATTGAATCCTTGGACCATCTGAAGTCCCGACAATTTCCCAACGTCACGTTCATATTCAAGTTTCCTACTAAGAGCGTCAACCATAATTATAAATAGCAAGGGGGAGAGAGGACATCCTTGACACAACCCTCTACTTCCCTAGAAAAATACTACCGCGGAGCCATTTACCAAAGGACCAATCCAAGGTCCTCCAATGCAGGAAGTTATCCAGTTGATAAATTGATTGTTGAAGCCAAATTTTTGCATAACCTGGAAAAGAAAGGAATGACGAACACAATCAAATGCATTTGCCATGTCCAGTTTAATCCCCATTCCTTTTTGTTTTTCCATGAAGCTTGAGTGGATTTCCTCTTGAACCAACACAATATTATCTGTTATTTTCCTTTCATGCATGAAACCGCCTTAATTGGGAGAGATAAGTTTGGGGAAGAGGATTTTAAGTCTGGAAGCAATTATTTTTATTTTGGTCAGGATTTTATAAGAGGAGTTACAAGGGGAGATGGGCCAGAATTTGGAGAAGGAGGAGGGGTTAGATTCTTTAGGAACCAGAGCCGAGAAGGAAGAGTTGGTATTTCCTCCCAGGAGGAGGGTCCTATGGGAAAAGCATGGCATTCTTATAAGATCAAATTTTATAAGGTCCCATAAGTGCCTATAAAAGGACATTGGAAATCCATCTGGTCCAGGGGCTTTATCCGAGCCAAGGCTCCAGATTGTAGCACGAACTTCTACTTCTTCAATAGGCGAGAAAAGTATTTGATTTTCATCTTCAGTAATCATGGGGGGGACATGTTCTAGCATGGCTATAGTATTGTGATCATCTGCCCCATCTTGTTGGGTAAAGAGATTCTTATAAAAGTTATGGGTCGCATTTTTTATACCTTCATAATCTGATATCTAAGTTCCATCCTCCATATTTATTACAATCACATTATTTATGATGAGATGGGATTTAGTTTGCTTGTGAAAGAAGTTTGTGTTTCAGTCCCAGCTTGGAGCCAGAGGCTTCAATATTTGATTCTAAAATATTCCTCTTCTCTTAGTATTTCCCTCTAGATTTGGGTTTGAACGAGCACTTCTTCTTGCATTAGATTATTTGTAATGTCCTCCTCCTCCATTTTTTGGTGGAGGGAATGGAAGCTAGATTTAAGCTTAGGGAGTATAGCTTGATGGTATTTTTTTACCTTAATCAGCTTTTGCTCCCAAATGTAAAGTTGAGTTCATGGAATCAAAGATTTCCAAGAGCTCAAGAAAATATCATTAACTTCATGAGATTTAACCCAAAGAGGGAGGAAACGAAAGGGGAGAGGGACCTAATCAGAGAGAAGACAGATTTGAAGAGAAATAGGCTTATGATCAAAATTTGGGGAGGGAAGGATGTGATATTTGAAGGAAGAGGAGGAGGAGAGGAAACTACTATGAAAAAGAAAGCGGCCTAAGCATGTTGTTATATGTCCATGCCCAAAGTGTTTATTTAACCAATTGAATTTTCCTCTGATAGGGACAACATCAAACAACTCCCAGTCTAGAATAAGATCTTCCATCTCTTCTTGAGAGGGGTCTTGAGCATAGGATCATCCTCTCTTTTCAAAATTGTTCCTCATTGTATTAAAGTCTCCATCAATGATGCACTTTGACAGACTCTTTGTGTCCTTTAGCCTCTGAATAGAGGAACAACAAGATGGATTTTCCAAAGGATTAGTTAGCATATAAATATTTATTATACTGAAATAGTGTCCATCAAATGTAGATCTAAATTTAGTTCTAATCCAGTGGCAATATTGAAGAGAAGATACCATACTTAAATAATTTTCATTCCAAAGAGTGCAGAGACCCCCAAAGGCTCCTCTAGCATCTTCAACGATATAATCCCATTTCCTAAGGGCACCCAACGGTGTGTTGTGGATATCTTTTGCTCACAATTTTGTCTCTTGGAGTAGGAGAATAGACAGCTTCTCATTTATGATGAGATCACGGGAAGTAGAAGATTTGGGAGTGTTGCCTAATCCCTTGCAATTCAAATAGACAATTATCATTACTTATGAGGGTGTGGGGGGTACCTCCTTTTGATGTTGCATTGTTGCCTGAAACTTTTGGTGGTTTAGTGGACCCTAACATCTTAGGAATGTTGTTTTGCGATATAAGTTATATGTCTTTGTTTGCTTGTTCATCTCTAAGGGTTCTTGATGCTTTCTGCCATGAACTTCCAAGTAGGTTTTCCTCCAATGTCCTGTAGTTGATCTCCTCATCAACCGAATAGTCTATATCTGAATCATGTTCCCTTGCATTAGAGAAGGTCATCTCCACGACTTTGAAGTTTTCCACTTCCTCCAATCCTAAAATCATTGGTCCCACTTTTTCCTGATGGGGTTTGTTGGGGTTAGCTTTCTTTTCTTCTCTGGCTTTAGATTTTAGATTCTCCTTATAGGAGCTTGTTCTTGAAGGGGCTTGGATTGAAGGATGCTCCTTTCTTATTCTAACTAGTTCAATAATTTCCACAATTTAAGGGGTTTCCTTAACTCGAAGCTGTGAGAGTGCATCGAAGATTATTTTCTGGAAGACTCCTTAGAGGGAGGAGGTTTTGAGGGATTAGAGGGATTGACATACTTAGAAGAAGAGGGCCCAAACAAGGGCCTAGGACCTGCTGTATTTTTTGGAGCACCCACAAATTTCCTTTGGATAGTTGTCCATAGGGATTCAAATCCACCGTCTACATGTTTTGAAGGAGGGGCCTTCTTGCATTTTTTGCCAAATGGCCATATTCATGGCAAATTTTGCACTTAAAGGGTAGTTGTTTGTAGTATAATTGTTGAACATGTTTCCAACTATCTAGAGTGATTAGTATCACTCCTGGGATACCTTTCTCCCAATCAATTTCAACACAGATTTGAGCACAGGAGAACATATTTTCTTTGGGTTCCACCCGGTCCATATATTGACCCAGGGAGTTACCAATTGTTATAGAAAGATTTGCCTCACCCTATGCAAACTTGCATAGAAGGAATTTTTCATTTCCCCATGCAGACTTGAAGTCCCTTATTGCAAATCCCAGAGCTAAAAATATTTTTTCCACATATACATGCCCTACCTATTGTACATCATGCGTTTACGCATGTTGCACCACTACAGCCCACGTACATTGGAATTTGTGCCTAAAATTAAAAAATGTTGTTGGGTTTCCATGTCACGTCACGAGATCCATGATCCTTGACCTTCCATACACTAGAAACGTTCTTAATCGACCCTTTAGTTCCACTTGAAGGCTACAAATGGGCCAAATCCAAGCTATGGAAAAAGAAAGAAGAATTCAACTTTGAGAGCAAATTTACTTTAGAGAAATTATTCACTTCATATTGAGTCTTCATCCCTTTGTCCTTTTAAGTCTGAACACATTGTTCAGCCCCCAAGCTCTTCCCTACTTGATTGAGAACCTCATTGTCTCTCTTATATGAGCTTGCCTTTGGTGTACGATTGAAGTGGTGGAGGCTCAGCTGGAAGGGACTTAGTTTCTCGGTTCGGAACCGCGCCGACACAGAAGTTTGTAATTCATTCACTTATGTTGATTACATTTTAAAAGAAATACTCTTTTCTCGTCCAATTAATATCTTTCAAATATTTGAATTACTATTCCATGGGCGTATTTGTTATGAATGTTGATGGATTATGCTATTGAATGTGCTAACATTATATATTATCACCATGTGCTTGTGTTTCTTGGTTGTTGAGGACAAGTTGGAGGTGTATTTCTTTGAGTCCAGTGCTCAACGGTG
>ML807954.1:77379-103284 GCA_009831015.1 Picea engelmannii
TTCCATGGGCGTATTTGTTATGAATGTTGATGGATTATGCTATTGAATGTGCTAACATTATATATTATCACCATGTGCTTGTGTTTCTTGGTTGTTGAGGACAAGTTGGAGGTGTATTTCTTTGAGTCCAGTGCTCAACGGTGGACTTCATCGAACGTCTGCATGAGGTAGGCCTTTTATCTTGTCTTGCTAGCATATTTTTTTATATAGCATACCTGAGATTAGAGTTGATTTCTACAATCATTTTCGTCTGTTGTGGTTTATTCCTAGCCATAGAGAGATTTTCCTCATAATAGAATTGACGACCATAATAGGGATAGAATCTTCTTTTTCGGGGTTTGGAGTGTTTTTCTCCTTAGATTTCTCTCATTTATATTGAGTTTCTTGTCATATGACTGCTTGACAGCCTCTATTCATTCTGAGTCTGAGTTTCTTAGCCTTCTCCTTAGCCTGGATTTGTTTTAACACATATATGTGGGTTTTTACTTGACAATCGTGTATATACGTGTGATGTCCTTCTGGAAGAGGTGTATATACACGCTTTTCCTCTGAACATTCGTGTGCGTCACCCTTTGTTGCTTGGTTGTTGGGTTTGATTGTCGCTGGGTAGGTTTTGAGGGTTGTTGAGTCTTTTGGGTCTCTATTATGACTGTTAAGCGTCTGTGGAATGATATGAAACCTTTCTTTGCTTGAATTTTTGGATGGTGCCTTTCTCATCATCATTTTCATTTGATTGTCCTTGCATCTTGGGTTGGGTGTTTCCTCCTTGATATCCTACTTGGTTTGTCTCTGTTTACATATAATAGAGTTTTTGTATCAAGTTGCTTTTTTTCAGTCCTTGCACTTTCATTCTTTTATATTGAAAATACAAAAATATTAGGCATTTTACATTGATGGCATTTGATCTTTTTGGTTCTTATCATTGATTTTTGTACATGTAAAGAAAGATTGCATTTTATTTGGAATTGCAGAATTAAATTGAAAATTGTATCTTGAAAAGAATATCATTTATTGGGAATTGAAGTTAGGACTTTGCATTATATTCATACTCATTTATTTTACTTGTTGAGTCATAACATCACTAATTTCACAATCGCACCTTTTTGAGTAAGCAAGGCCACTAAAAGTAACGCTATAATTTAAAATTGATTAGTAACGATTTTATTTTCTAGGGTGCACACACTAGATTAGGATTTAGAGCCTTGGAATAGGATTTTGTGAGTAAACTTCTCCAAGGCTATTAAATCAACATATGTGTCTGACTAAGGGAGTGGAGAAATCCATTCTATAATTGGTAATATCAGGAGGCTCTGCTTACACCGGAGTTAAGCACGAGGTAGCGTGAGGTGGGTTGAAGGGATATCCCCCTGATACCTTCTTAGATTTAGATATATTTATGGGGATCTATTCGTATATGGGGATCTTGTTAGTACCCTTACCTCTGTGAGAGGTGGTGCTTTCGAGGTTTCGGATTTTTTTACCCTGCCCATACGGTGGACCTAACTTACGACTGTTTGTTTGTGCATCAGTTATATCATGGTTGCTTAGTTGCTTGACTTATGTACCACATAGGTTACTTGCAGGTACCTTGGGTCAGATAAGGGTCGGAAAACACACAACCTTTATGGAGGGTTACCTCTCCAAGGGGATCTGACCGACTGGTTTCTAAGCCCACGAGGGCCATTATAAATGATTTTGATACCTCCGATCTTTAACAGGGAGTCTCAGACCCTTCTTGGGTGAGGCATACCTACTTTAGGGAGGGAGGACCCTTTCAGCCACTCTATCATGTTTGTGTGCATATTAGCCTTTTGATTTTATTTTTGGTGTGATCTTTGATTACTAATTGGCCTTAGGATTTGTTTTATATCTCGAGTCTTGAGTCATCGTGGAGCCAGACCAGCTTCCCCGCAAGTCTCGCCGCTTGTTACAGTTACCACCGCATTTTGAGTCTTTTCCTTCTAAAAGGCGTAAAGTTATCAAACGTGGTGTACACGCCTCCACTTATCAGACTTGTGATCATACAAGGATGAGTATTGAATCGATTCAGCAAGATATTGGGAGTCCTTTGACTCCCATACCTACTATAGTTAACGGTACCCCTTCGACACCTTCAACCACAATGGTTGTAGTGTCGGAGGTGCCTATCATCACCTATACCCGTCTTATAGTAAATACTCAACCTATAGCCACAAACCCTTTTGGGTCTCTTTGTCACTCATCGGGCTATAATGTTCAGTCCATCCCTATGGCCTCTAGTCCTTTTTCCTATGGTATGTCGAACTTCACATCGTAATTTTCAAACTCCATCCTAACAGCTGGTACAAATACTAGCATTGGACTTGGGGGCACAACTCCTCCACATACTCCATTCTCATTTGGTGGTACGCATATCCCGCAAACAACTCCTACATTTGGAGGATTTCCTCTGTTTAACCCCGGGTTTAATCTTATTGCTTCTGGATGGAATAACCAACCTAGCGGACAAGCTACTGCTCACATTCTGTCCTTTACACCCACCTCCTCTGTATCAATTATGACCAACACGTTTGGCATGATGAATCCACCTTTATCCTCCGGATTCACACCTGGAGGAGGTCAGTTTCATACCTTGGGCAACCCCCAACCTGGAGCCACTCTGGTTGGGGGCAGTTTTAACAACCCTCATCATAACATTCCTACTGGAATGGTGCCCAACCAACCCCTCATGAATCAGTCTGGAGGAGGGTCTTACAATCCTGGACAAGGCCATGGTGCTTACTAGAACCTTGGATGGGTTGTGATTCCCCAACAACAATCTTTCCAGGGAGCTTGGGGCCAGATGTCGCAACCTCGTCTCCCTTTTCTAGCCACGCTCAATCTTCTAGACTTGTCTAAGTTAATGAACAACCCCGTGTGTCATGATTCGACATGCCCCCCCCGTCCCCACTAAGCTTCCTTCGAATATTCCAAAATTCGAGGGTAGAATCGGTGAGGACCCTGGTGATCACGTTACTACTTTTCACCTTTGGTGCTCTTAGAATTCCCTTAATGACGATTCCATTCGGTTAATATTGTTTCAACTCACCTTCATGTGGGTTGCCACAAAATGGCATATCGAGCTACCTAGGGGGCATACAGAACTTTTAATCAGTTGGTTTTATTCTTCCTCAACCACTTCCAATTGTTGGTTCGTTATGATGTTGGAATAGAAACTATGTCGACCTTTCATTAGGACAAGGCCACTCATATCTTGGATCACATCCAGAAGTGGCATAGACGAAAGAGGTTGATCAAGGCCTATTTACCCCCAGAATTCCTGCTAGAGTGGTTCCTTAAATCTCTCCTGCCTTATATTTCGAAGGATGTTTCTACATCCGGGGTTACATCTGAGGAAGAAGCGGTTTTTAAAGCCCAACAGTTAGATTTTATATATGCTCAGTCTGGGATGTTATACGAGATTCTTCCAGACGCACCGAGGTCAAACTATGACCCTAGACAAAATCTCGGGCCTCATGTCGATGGCATTGTAGGATCCGTCAATGTGAAATCCACAGACTTGATGATAAGCCATTTGAAAGACTTGTCTCTAAACCAGTCTGCAGGAGGGTCAACTCCATCTGTGTCCTCAAATCCCACTCTGTCAGTGGATGTACGTTATGTTCAATCGTCGACCAGTCTGAATGGTAACCATCAACCAGGAGGGAATAAAATGAAAGGATGTAATAATAATCATAAGAGTGGGAAGAATAATAACAAATCCAAGGACAATGGTAATAATCAGAAGTCGAATAATAATGTTGGTGAGGGAAAGAAAGAAAGGCGGAAGGTGAAGTTTCCCTGTAAGCTTTGTACAGAAGATCACCTTACCCATTTATGCCCCAATCTGTCGGAAATTGCGAGGATTTTATCTCTAACGCCTGTTGTGTTGACTAATCCTTTTCCACATAATTAGCACATGGCCTCGAGCTCTTCGAATGTCGAAAATGTGGCAAGTGGGAATAAAAACCCACCAATCCAAGATGATGATTGTTTATGCATCAATATGGTTAAATATGAGGTTAATGTAGCCACTCGGTCTCGTGATTACAGTTCTCCATAGACTGTACCTGGTCTAGAGTCTCCCCCTCCTTCAAGGACGCCCTTACAAATCAAAAACCCAGATTCCCTTCCTTGTATTCTGAAAGGAGTACTCAAGCGCTCTACCCATAATCCTAATGCTACAACCACCCAGAATTACTCTATTGTTGAGGACCTGGGTCAAACCCCTTGTGTGATGTCAGCTCTGGAGGTACTCCAGACGTGTCCTTCAGCGAGGAATGCCTTGCTATATGCGCTAGGAGCTCTAGATCCTTGTGGCTCGAAATTTATCAAGTTTGATGTCACAGATGTGAAGCCTCGCTTGCCTTACCATGTGGCATTCCAAATCCACGTGGGTTACTCGAAGTATACCATCAAGCGTACTATTGTTGATGAAGGCACTGCAACATGTGTGATGTCCCTGGTCTATTGGAAAGCCCTCGACTCTCCGACCCTTTCTCAATCTCTGACCATGTTGACTACTTTTGACGGTCATTCCTTCCGCCCTCACGGTATTCTTCTTGCCTTTCCAGTCCAGTTAGGTGGGAAGACTGTAGAGGTAGATGTAGAGGTGGTTGATGCGCCCCTCGACTATAAATTGTTACTCAAACGCAATTGGACTTACGCTATGATTACAATCGTATCGTCTGTATTTTGTACTCTTTGTTTTCCTCATGATGGGAAAATTGTGACGATCGACTAGTTGTCCTTCGCGTACACTATCCCTAATGCATCTATTGCACCGTCGATCCCCATGATTAACAATTCTCATCCAACAACTGAGAATATCGGTGTCGGAATGTATTCATCCCTTATGGGTACCTTCGACTTCATGGCACCGGTTCACCATATATACGCCATGTCTAGTACGCTCATTTCATTAGAGAGGTATGTTCCTTTCCATACTTCTTATTTTAATGATCCTTGGACCCTACCTTCCTCGATTGCGTCTTGTGAAGGTCAATCACATGCTGGAATGGCCATGCCACTATCGGCATCAGAGATTGTGTATCAAGTTGTTCTTGACTCTTCTGTTGATCTGGATCCTCTTACCTCGTTGACGGATGAGGAGGATCTTGTTCTAAATCCCATGTGGGCCACTTCATCGTCTTGTTCACGTGACTTCTTCAATGAGATTTTGCCTTCGAATGAAGCCATCATAGAGGCCATGAATGGTCCTGACAGACCTTGGGATGATATGCATCACCGCTCTTATTTTCTCCCAGAGCTTGCCAAAATCGAATAAGATGGTTTTAGATCTACTTTGAGCGAGATAATTGGTCACATCATAGTTCCACTCGATACGCACGGCATTTATGCTAAAGGAAACATGGCGAGTATCTCTCTTACCGTCATGATCGATATCTCTCGTACTTGTGGAAAGATTGAAAATGTATACATCGGTGTTGATTGTTCGTCAGAAGAAATTATGATCTACACCGAGATCTTCAAGGAATTCCAAGATGTATCTGCTTGGTCAAATGAAGAGATGCCAGAAATCAACCCTTGAATTTTCGAACATGAGAATAAAACTTACCCGGATGTTAAGCTTGTTCGACAATTTCTTAGAGTTGTCAATCCCAGGAAGGCCCCTGCTATTAAGGAAGAGGTAGAAAAACTGCTCAATGTTGGATTTATCTACCTGGTTCCCTTGATTGAATGGGTATCCAATCCCATTCCTGTGAATAAAAAGCAAGGAACTATCCGTGTATGCATGGATTTTCGTGACATGAATAAAGCCTGTCCTAAAGACAATTTCCCGACACCCTTCATCAATCAAATTATCGACGAGTGTGTGGGAAGTGAAGTTTTTTATTTTATGGATAGATTTTCAGGGTATAAACAAATTCAGATTAAACCCGAGGACCAACAGAAGATGACATTTATTTTCCCTTGGGGTAATTTCGCATACTGGAATATGCCTTTCGGCCTTAAAAATGTTGGAGCAACCTTCCAACGTGCTATGACCTTCGCATTTCATGATCTCAAGCATATAGTCGAAGTTTATCTCGACGATATTGTTGCTCACTCTCGTAAGAGAGTGGATCACCCTACACACCTTCGGCTAGTCTTTGAAAGATGTCGCCACTATCACATCTGGTTGAACCCTCATAAATGCATCTTTTGCGTTATGTCAGGTTGTCTTCTAGAATTTTTAGTCTCTGAGACTGGGATCATGGTAGTTCCGTTAAAGGTTGAGGCAATACTTTGATTACCTCCCCGTGCACTATTCGCCAACTTCAAGTTTTATAAGGGAAAACTAACTTTTTACGACGGTTTACAGTGAACTATGCCAATATTACTAAGGGTTTCATGCGTCTCTTGAAGAAGGACACTCCTTTTATCTGGGATGAGCGAGCCTAGGAATCCTTCGATGCTTTGAAGAAAGCCTTAGTATCGACGCATCTATTGAAGCCTCCAGACTACAGTAGAGATTACTTGATTTATATCGTTGCGTCCAAAGAGATGATTGGTATGGTGTTGGTCTAGGAGGATGATGAGCTCCGCGAGCATGTCATTTACTATCTTAGGTGAAACTTGGTCGGCCATGAAGTTAAATATTTTCATGTTGAAAAGCTAGTTTTGGTTGTTGTTCACGTAGTCCAATGATTGACATTATTTATTGCTTTGCAAAGCTACTGCGATTTTCTATGTCTATCCATTTCAATACGTCCTTCAAGGTGTATCATAGGGGGAAAGTACAATAAATGGATTGTCATTCTACAAGAGTTTGATCTCGATTTTGCTTTTGTGAAGTCCAAAAAATGACTAGTATTTGCAGAGTTAATATCTGACTTCCCTCGGCTAGATGAGGATGTTATTCATGCCAATTCATTTGCATATGCACACATTTTCCTTGTCTCGTCGTCTGACCCCTGGTATGGAGATATTGTTCTCTATCTTCAAACTTTGAAGTTCCCTTAGCATATCTCACGAGATGTCCGATGACGTATACAATACCAAGATAAGAATTACCTTATCATCGATGATACTTTGTATCGTCGAGGAGTGGACAATATCCCGCATCATTGTTTAACTCATGAAGAAGTTGAGTATGTCCTTAACGACTGCCACAGTGGGGCTTGTGGTGGTCATTTATCCAAACTTGCAACAGCCCGGAAACTTTTGCAAGCCGATTATTTTTGGCCATCTATCTTTAAATATTGCATCGAAGCGGTTAAGAAGTGTCACCCATGACAGGTGTTCACTCGGAAAATGTGCTCGCATCCATCCCCTCTCCATATAGTCATTATCGTCGGTCCCTTCACCAAGTGGGGGGTGGACTTTGTGGATTGCAACCCAACTTCAACCAGGGGGCATCAACACATTATCGTGGTCGTAGACTACTTTACTAAGTGGGTCGAGGACATTCCTATAGTTAAATCCGATCGGAAGATGACGCCTTTTTCGTATTCAATCAAATTATAGCCAGGTTCGGAATCCCGAGTGAGATTGTCACTGATAATGGCAGTCATTTTCAGAATGAAATGATGGAAGAACTATTATCTAAACTAGGGTTTAAGCATGGTCATTCTTCCCCTTATTACCCCCAGACAAATGGACAAGTAGAGGTCGTAAACAAGTCTCTCAAGACCATTTTGCAGAAAATTGTCAGCCAAAGCAAATCTGACTAGCATATCATGCTTTATCTAGTGCTTTGGGCATATCGAACCTCGGTCAAGACTTCCACCGGTTTTTCTCCTTTCCAGTTAGTACACGGTGTGGAGTCAATCTTACCTATTGAGTGAGATATCCCTTCTCTTAGATTGGCAGTTGCACTTCCACCTGACACTTATGATCTCGAACAACGCCTCGTACACCTAGAGAGTCTAGAGGCAAAGTGTCAAGATGCCTCTACGACTATCGAAGCGAATAAAAGACGTGTCAAGGTCCAATATGATAAGTATGTCTGTCCTTGGCTATATGTTGAGGGTGACTTGGTACTTCTATATGATCAAGCCAAAGAACCATTGGGGGCAGGCAAGTTCAAACCCATGTGGCACGGTCCCTATATCGTGTGATGTGTCTTAGAAAAAGGAGCCTATGAATTAGAAGATTATGAGGGGAACATGTTGGATGAGCTCGGGAATGGGCTCTATTTCAAAATATATTATGCTTAGGCCCCAAGCTTGGGTGTAACTCTTTGTATACTAATGCATTTTAGTGTATATATCTTTTCCCTTTATTTTTATCTTCAGCTTGCTTATCAAGTTTTCCCTTGGTTGGCAGATGTCAACGGAGTCTTCGGTCTACTTAGGATTCGCATACGGGGCCAGTCATCATACACGGAACTTGGCTTCCGCTGCTTGGGTTGTTTACTCACCCGAGGGTCTACCGGTGTCTTCAGGTGGCGTTTGCCTAGGGCAATCCACGAATAATGTGGATGAATATAGTGTTGTTGTAGAACTTTTGCGCGATGTTATTTCACATGGTATTCGCTCGTTAGAGGTTCGTCTAGAATCCCAATTAGTAGTATGTCAGTTGAATGGTAGTTACCGTGTGTGTGACCCTACTTTACTTCAATGATTCCTACGGGTACGACTTTTGGAACGACAGTTTGATTTTATTACTTATCATCACATACCTAGAAGTTCTAATTTTGTATCTGATGCATATGCTAATTTTGTTTTAGATTGGCATTTGTCACATAACTAAAGCAATGAAAACATTTTCATCAATGTACACATTGTAACATAAGTTAAGCCGAAGAACAATGTTTTTATATATATTTCAAAAAAATATGATGTTTATAGTACAAAATTGGGGCTAACACCCTCAATATACATATCCAGTTGATCATACAATAGTCATGACATCTATGCATGTGTCATTGAATGGGTGTCATGATAACACACTACGACGTTTGTGAGATGTCGAAAGAGTCATATCCAAGCACGGGACACACCTACCACCTATCGTTGCATAGCCTCTGGAAAATACTCCACCTTAACCATAGGGATCCTCTGCGTCAAACGAGACAGGTTTCCCTACACGTTTTGAAGCACTCTCTCTGCATCCCCTCCCGCTGCCTCATCTCCTCGTTGCCTCCGACAATGTCATGGAAATTCGTCCAGTCGTCATGGACCTACGTCTACATCACATACATGTTTAATTAGCACTTAACATCATCCAAAAACACTTTTGTTTTCCTATACAAAAATACAAAAAAAAGAAATATTTAAAAAACTTTGACATGCCTATGTCTCCGTAAGCGAAACCTGGTGGTAATGGCATGTCAATATCTCCTTTGAATTCAATCCCTGCATAAGAGTAGTCATCCAGAGCTATCACCTGTCGTCTTCACCAGAAGAAGAAGTCATCGTTGTAGGGTGTTGGAACCCTACCTCCCCCTTGCTGCTTCATCACCTCAGTCCACTGTGCCATGGTTGGATTGTGAGGTCCACGCGGAATAATTTCAACTCTAGGTCCCAAGCCTGGAACCCGCTCAAAAAAAAAACTACAAAGGATACAAGCAAACTCGAAGTTCCTCTTACTACCTTGTTTGCATTCTGTCAATTCGCTCTTCATGTTGGCCAACAGTGAGGTGCACCAGTCATCCACTATGGGTCTCAAGCACTCCACATAGTAGAACATAAGTGGCCTCAATGCCTAGTGCAAAGTGGTCGATCATGTGATCCATGTCAAAATGAGGACAACAATATTTAGACTTAGATTGTTTATCGCTTTAACGGGGAGTTGGCTCCCTACCTTCTCGGTCCCTGCAATGCAATGATCGGTTATGTATTCCTCAATTTTCATGTCACTCCCAGCTCCCCGATCTTTGAGGTTGGCCACCTCACCCCAATGTGACAATCTCGTCAAGAAATAGATGTCCTCAACTTCAATCCTTAATGGTTGTCCATCAAGGTTGAAGTTCTCACTATCTGGATCCCAGTAGTTCACGAGCAGCTGTAGCAATCTCACTTAGTCCCTCATACCTTTGAGAACCCAAAACTTGTATAGCCCACATCTTTTTAAGGCCATTTGGGCTCCTGGATCTCTCTCCACTGCAGCATCCACCTCCTCACATTCTCTTTCTCTCCACTCTAACACCATCCTGCAAGAGTGAAACCCTTTTTTTGAGTTGGCAACCTCTAAAAAACATTTTCCACGGACATATACACGAGTTGTAGTGTACACAGTCGCGTATAGGGTTGTTTATACGCTTGTTGTTTTCCAAACAACCACATATAAGTAAGCGTATACGTGACCCAATAAATTGTAGCCTTCGTACACCTAAGTTTTCAAATTGCGCCCTAAATAACTTAAAAAATGGAACCTAATTAAAAAATTTAATCCACTGAAAAGAAAGAGGAGGGCAAGATGAGTTACCTGGTCCAGATGGTCGTTGATTCCGTCGCTCGTAGCTCCCGCAATCACTAGTTGAAATTCTAAGGCAATTTGGTCCAAAATCCACTATTTGGGTAAAAAATACAAATGGTATAGTAAAATTGGTTTTTTTTACTATTTATAGCAAATTTTTACCCACTTTGTATAGTTTTATCCAATATTTTGGCCTAATGGACTAATACGACAGTGGATGGAGTTGGTTTTTGTAGTTTTATCCAAGGATTCTTGTGGTTTTCAGCACCATTTCGCTCGTTCGTAACTTTGGACAGGTATTTTCGTTACCCAGCATATATGATAGGTATTTGATCCATCACACACACTTGCATCATCCTATGACTGTCACTCATATGCCTTAGGTACAAACCCATTTTATAGCGACACAGAACCTTCTATTTGCAACTAGAAGTGTCATTATCAAATGGTAGAGACTTACCAAACATGGGTACCCTAGTTAGATCCTCTACTTCATTCGGTGCCCATGCAGAGATTTTTGTCCATAGAACCGGAAGTCCCTTATAGCTAATACATGAATTTATGTTGAACCTCATTTCTTACTCATAAACATGCTGACCTATACCCAAAGGACTCCCAAGCGAGTTTGATTTAAGCTATTTTTCGACTCATTTCAAAAAGAGAAAAGATTGTCGAGTGAACTTGTCTCTTTCACATTCGTAAATTGGATTTTAAAGGACATCTATTTGGTGCAATTTAATCCCTTTTTCAAACCAATTAGACTAAGATTATGAAAAAGGACATTTTTTGGCGTTAAGTTGTAATTGCTTCTCATCCTCTTGCTTACAGTATTGAGCCTATTGTCGGTTCTCGATTTTGCGTTATAAGCCTCTCACCTCAACAATTTGTATCATCAACCAAGCAGATCCTTGTTTATATCATTTGCATCTTGACACCTTATTCCCAAGAGGAAACATTCCCCCGAGTGTCCATCTCCCATATGCACCTCCTTGCATTGAGCATAGGTATGTTTCACTGCTGGAACTAGTTTTTCTTACTTGCGACACTTGTTTCCTCCTCCGTATCATAGCATTCATTTGACTATGAAAAAACAAAAAAAAAGACGTGCGGGAAAGGAATATTATCTTATATTGGCAGCAGTCATGTCGCCTTTGATCAGAGCACAAAATTTTTTAGTCCACTTGTCATCAAATTTTTGGGTTTAGCATGACCTTAGGAAGCTGAGCTCGTTACAGATAGTTTACTCCCCTGACTGGTTACTCTTCCAATCCCTATGGAGAGTTTGATCGATGCCTCATGCATCTCAAAGTTTCACCATTGAGTCTATGCTGCCAGAGTCTTCCATATGTCTCATGCTCTTGTTCAAAGGATGTCTATCAACCTGTGTCGTCCATTCCTCATAACTCTTGACTTTGCATGTCGGCCATACCCTCAGTGTGTCTTAGAATCACATGAAGTTGTAGTCCTATTACGCACCCTGGTCCTACTTTCCTCATTGGTAGGTCACCTTGAACCCAACAGTCAACATTTCATCATTGGTCGTTGATTGGGTGGTTTTCCTTGTGTTCGATGGCAAGACACTTATTCACACATTGGTATCTGTGCAGTGTCTTGGATGCCATTATCCCTATTGGTGGTTTCCTCGCCTTTGTCAGCAGTTTTCCTTATTGGTTGTTATTCAAAGGGTATTTTTCGTGTACCGCTTGCATCTGGCACATGCGAAAGACACACAGGGTTGTTGGTTCGTGAACATGTTCTTCGTTTGATTTCCTCCAAATCATGAAGCTCATGCTTTGTACCTTGTGTTGAATGATGAGAGATGTCTTCCTTTTAGTGGGTCTCCTTCCATCGAATTCAGCTCATCTATTCTGAAGACGAGGCATAGAGTCCTATGAGTACCTAGAGGCTTGCAGTCATTAGTAGCATGTTCTATTGCCATCAACATTTTGGAATACATCAATGTCTCCTGATCGATGGATTCCTCAAGTGTTCGACCCCTACACCTCTATTCACACTTGTAAGAATGTACTCGTTGCCTTGATACCTACTTTCATTATTGGTAGGCTATCTCGTGTATGTTAACGATATACCTTAATGACCAGTAATCAAACGAAGTCTCATTGTGTTCGACCTCAACTCCTTTATTCACACGATGTAGACTTGCACCTATGGCAGATTGTGTAGAAGACTTGAAGACATCAATTCATAGTCGCAACTTTCTTGAGTTGTTGCTACCTTTCATTAGACCAGTACCTATGTGACTTCAGTGATCATGGGAGATCAGATTGTACTCCATTGTATACAGATATCTTCAAATTGATTTTGAGACTGGTCTTACTGGGCCTTGTTCGTGACTACGACAGCCTCTAGCAAATAGCCACCTTTGTATTTCCTATTCATGGCCATGGACAGTTGTTTGGTATATTTTCACATGGATCTGTAGTGTAATTCAAATTGGAAGCCATGTGTGCAAGGTCAGTATAGATTAGAATGAGCAACTAGTTCTTCCAGTTGGGTCCCCATTACTCCACTTATCGGTATTATAATGTATTTCACCCATCGTAGATACTCCTCTAACCTCACACATTAGGGGGCATCTGTTATAGCAATATTTGCCTCACCCTATGCAAACTTGCACAAAGGGACTTTTTCCATTTCCCCATGTATACTTGAAGTCCCTTTTTTCAAACAATGACAAATACAAATATTACACATAGATTTTTCCCCTGGAAACCCAAACTGGGAAAACCAACATATTCTATATTTATTCATAGTGATACATTGTTTACAATACAATATACATATAAGATCCGGTGGCATCCAAAACCCTAACCCAATGACTTGGATTAGTCAACAACCCTAATTCCTTAACTAGAAATAGAAAACCACCGACAAAAAACATGTGCTGAAAAACCGCCCAAAAATACGACATGTTTCCCGAGGCAAAAATAAATTTCTCGGGGGCATTGCACCCCCCTGAAACACAGCGCAACGCAAACACTGTTACTCGTGCAAAGAATATAACACATACCCAACACTTTTAAGTGTGTCTTGGGGTTCAACAAGTGGATTTTTTGGGTCATATCATATCTCATGAAGGTGTTTGTTACCCCCTCTTACCTAGGGGTAAGTAGAGGATATCATGTCTCATGGTCCACATTGCAGACAGTGATCTCGATGATGATGACCAACATTCTCCACAAACATCAGCCCCTCATATGCCTCCCCCCTCTTCATTGCTTAGCTCATTCACTTGGTCACCATGGTTCATCTCATGATGGTGGTCCAACACACATGAGGTACACTAGTAATTGTTTCATATAAAGTGTTTCATTTAATCCATTAGGCATTTAGGTGAGGATCGTTGGTTGAAGTTAGATAATGGATCATGATGATTGGAAGTTATGTTCTTTTCCTTGTTTCACCTCGGTGGCCATCATTTTTGTCCTAGTCCAGTGTGGTCATTCTTCGAGAACAAGGGTACTATTGGGAGGTCTTGGTAGGGGTAATGTACCATTCCCTTCCATACTCAACCCATTCCATCTATTTTCCTTCCATTTCCCTATCTTTAGGAAATGGCTATTACATGTACACCAAAAAGGTCAATGCCTTCATCCTCCTATGAGAGGGAGGGGCTAGAATGCCTGAGGTTGATGCATTTGGTAAAGAGAATACAAAAAAATATGTTATAAAAAAAAGGGAATAATGGGATGACAAATGACAAATCAAAATCCAAATTCATCTTGAGCTCTACCCTCTTGCTATGAGGTGATCTCCCCTGGTCCTAATGCACTAAATGCATATCAAATTAAAATGACTTAATCCCGATAAAAAAAATGCATGAACTTGAAAAGGGGACTTGCAAAGTAATAAATGAATATAAAAAAGCAAGAAGGGATTTGTAATACACACACTGCCGAGGAAAGGGTGACTCAAGCACCAAGTGCTCCCTATACAAAGGTGCTCATGGAGATGAAACCACACATGGCCTTGCATGTCAATGACACCATGGCTATGGAGTAAACCCCATAACATCTCATTCATTTATAATTACACTTTGAAGGGTTTCTCAAGAACTACTCCTTTACTTGGGTGCTGACACTCCAATAGGATCTTGTGATGGCCCTCCCACACCTAAACTTGTCAAATTGTGTAAAGTCTTGAGCTAGTGTGAAGTTTGAAGAAGATACCTTATGTGAATTGCTTACATGGCTCTTGTATTAGACTGTGGCATACTTTGTATGATTCTAATGAGTCTTGTATCTTGTAATGGTTGGTCTTACTTGATTATGTAAACCTTTTTTATTGATGGCGCACCCTTGACATGGTCCTTTGGAGCACATTTTTATGCTTGTACCAAGGATGTTGTGCATTATACAGAGGACATTGGACCCTTCATGTTAAGTCTTGGGTTCCTTTATGACTTGGCCTACCTTAGAACACCTTCCGACACCTCATGGACCTTGGACATTGCACTGATGAGCTTGGACATTGCAGATATAGCCAATTGTGCAATCCAGAGGGCAGGAAGCCCCACAACTTGGACATTGCATCCCTTGAGGATGTTAGTGTTTGATTGGATAACATGGAACTTGACAAGGATTATATGCCCCTTTGGAGCGATGATGGAGCCCTTATCATGCATGATGTTGGCACTTTGACCTAGGAAGTTGTAGATTTAGAGGATAATGTCATGCTTGGATTGATGTTACCCTGCATTGAGCTTACCTAGCATGTGGGTGATGAGTTGGCACTTAATTGTGATAGGACATGACCTTATAGATGAGGGGGTGTGACCCTTTGATGATGCTTTGCACCTCTTGAGGAGAGACGTGGCCTTTGGAGGGATTTGTGCCCTGGAGGATGACATCACCTTTCTTGGAGACTCTCACACCCACACATGTGACCTTTTGAGGAGACATTTGATGTTTTAGCATTATATTCTTATATTGAAGGCTATTTTGGGGGTCAACTTGAGACGTATGCACCTTGTATCATGAATTATTATGATTTAAGGGGATTTTACAAAGATGAGGCGATAGGCTTGTCTTGTATTTATAGAAGATCATTTCCTCATTTGTAAATCATAACTTTCACTTGTGGAGAATCACTTCTAACACTTGTTTACTATCTTGTTCATCATGGAGAACTCATGCACACTTTCTTGGGGATGATCTAGTGGATGATTTTTAAGTTTAATGAGGATGATTGAATGTTTTAGGTTTCTTTCATGCTTAACAACTTGACTAGTAAGTGTTCTCTTCTGGTATTTGATGGTTTAATCTTGTTGTATTAAGTAAATGGTTTTATCAAAGTGGTGATAATTGCATGCTTCCTTGTATTCTATTGGATAAACCCTTGTTTTGAAACCCTAGGGAGGTTTGTAGTGGACCACCTCGCCTTGTTTTCATTTATTTTGAGCTTGTTCAAGGACATAAAGGTGATTTTGGGGTTTTTAGTGGACTACTCTAGGGTTTACTCTTGTAGGTTAATTTTCTAGGGTTTTTAGTGGATTGCTCTGGGGTTTTGACCAAAATCCTTTCTAGATCTCTTGAGTAAGGTATTTATAAGACATAAGACAACCTCTTAGTGTTTGTAGTGGACTACCTTGAGTTGCCCTCTTAAAGAATCAATACCTAGGGTGTGGAGTGGACTACCCTAGGGTTTGATCCTTGAGCCTTTTCTTGCCTTTGCTTTCCATAGAATTTGCACCTTAGACTCTGTATGCCCAAGGAAGCTAGACAAAACTAGTCTATTCTCTTGGAAGGTGACCTTAAAACCCTAATTCTTCTCTCCCCTTGACGTCTTGAGGTAGCTTTACCTTTGTTTCATTGCATTTTCATATGTTTCCTTTAATAGGCTAACATCTAGGGTTTTTTTTATTACATTCTTATTTAGAATACTTATTGACATCATTTATTGTTGCATTGTTGCAATTTTCAGCCATTAAGGCTTGACATCTTGCACTCTTGAAGTAGTTTCATGCTCTTTTATATTTCAACAATCACTGGTTATTGGTTTGTTAGTCTTTTAGCTTGCATTTGGTGTCTCTTTCATTGCATCTTTACTAGTTTTAGAATTATTATATTGTTGTTGTTATAATTTGTCATTTGTTGAAGTGAATCATCTCTTTATGCAAGTTTTGTTGCAACCATTCCTTTTTTCTTTGATAGTTATTGTTTTGGGGCATTTATTTGATTCGTTTGTTATGGTAGATATATTTTGTTGTCATAGAAACACCCCTCACACATAAGCCTTCAACTTGCCTTTGTTTTATTAAACCACCTTGTATTCACTTTGAACCTTGACCTAGTTGGGGGTATGATAGAGTAACCAAGATAAGGGGTTGTAGACTTGCTTCGTCTTGCTATAGGATTCTTTGAGGTTGTTGGAGAAGCCTCCCTTGTGTCAGATCTCAATCCTTCATTAAAACGAGGGAAGTAACTGCTTAGGTGATAGTGGCAATTACTTCCATATGTATACTTATCTTGCATCTTGTGAAGGCTTTGCGCAAGTGTTAGATTGGCTAATAATAGTTTCAAAGTGGACCCTAACAAAATTAAAGCTATGATGGAATGGCCAATTCCCAAAACCTTGAAGAATCATAGAGGATTCTTAAGATTTATGAGCTATTACCATAAGATTGTCAAGAATTATGGTCAAATAACAACACCTCTAACAATGTTATTAAAAAAAGAAGATTTTTCTTGGACTCGAGAAACAACCAAAGCTTTTGAAAAACTAAAGGATGTTATGTGTATAACTACTGTCATGGTCACATCCAAATTATAAAAACTTTTATTGTGAAGTATAATGCCTTGGGGCATGGAATTGGTGGAATTTTATTGTAAGAAGGAAGGCCCATTGCCTTTGAAAGCAACTAGCTTAAAGGAAAGAACCCACTCAAATCCATTTATGAAAAGGAAATGTTGGCCATATTACATGCAATCAATAAATGGTGCCCTTACCTAATAGGAAGATACTTCAAGGTATAAATGGATCATGATAGTTTGAAGTATTTCTTGGAACAATAGTTATCTTCAAAAGAAAAAGAAAAATGGGCTACAAAGATGCTAGGCTATGACTTTGAAATTATCTACAGAAAATGAAAACAAAATGTGGTGACAGATGCACTTTCAAGGAAAGAAGAAGACATAGAGGGCTTACTGGGTGTTATTTCCATTTTTCAATCTGATTCTGTGGAAGAAGCAAGGTTAGAATGGAAGCAAGATCAGAAAGTATGCAAGATCATTTAAAAACTACAAGAGAACCCAAATGCATTAGATAAATTTGTGTCGAAGAATGACTCACCATGGTATAAGGATTTGCTATATTTATGTAATAATTTCTTACTCAAACAAATGGTCCTTTTGGAATTGCACACTTCTCCTATAGAGGACATTCAAGGTTCTTGAAAACTCACCACATGATCAAGATATTTTTTTGGGGGGGAGGTCTTAAAAATGATGTTCAAAATTTTGTGGTTGAATGTTTGGTTTGCCAATAGAATAAGGGAGAGACAATCAAGACCCCAAGTCTCCTACAACCATTATCGATACCAAGTCAATGTTGGGAAGAGGTTTCGACAGATTTTATTACAGGTTTACCTAGGTCCGAAGGAAAGAATGCCATCATGGTACTCACAAATATATGCCCATTTTTTCTCTCTTTCTTATCTCTTTAAAGCAAGTACAATAGCTACAACATTTATGGAAATAATTCAAAAGCTACATGGAATCCCCAAGATTATTGTAAGTGATAGAGATCCAATTTTCACTAGTAACTTTTGGACTAAATTATTTTCTTGTTTGGGTACTCAATTGGCTCACAACTCCTCTAACCATCCCCAATCCAATGGGCAAACTAAGATTGTGAGTACATGTCTAGCAAGGTATCTTCATTGTTTTTCATATGATAAACATACACAATGGGTCAAGTGAATGCCCTTGATAGAATGGTGGTATAATACGTCCTTCCATACTTCATAAAAAAATGTCCCCATTTATGGCGCTTTATGGTTATCATCGTGCATTCATCACATCACCCTTAAAAGGTAAAGCGAAGGTTCAAGCAAGAGAGGACCACATAGAGCACCAACAAGAGATTCTCTAACTATTGAAGGACAATATGATGAAACAACAAGCATATCAATATCGTAGCGAGAGGGAATTTGAATTGGGTATTTATGAGGCTACAACCATACAAACAAATGTCCCTCAAGCAAAAAAATAAGGACAATAAATTAACACCCAAGTACTATGGTCCCTATAAGGTGTTGTAAAGGATTGGAAGCATGGATTACAAAATGGAGTTGTCTCCATATTCACATGTACATCCAGTCTTCCATGTTTCTTGCTTAAAGAAGGTAATCAGTGACAAGATCCCAATTCATGCTATTTTACCAAAGATTGATGAAGGGGAAATCATACTAGAAGTTACCAAAAACTATCTCTGAAACAAGGATCAAACAACTGTGAAATTGGGTAATTATTGTTGGTGCGTAACATATAGATTATAGGGATAATTTACTTTAGATTGTAATTTCTTTTCCATTCATTGCTAGGTAGTGGTTTCAACCACTCTTTTCCCATTTAATTCAACTATTTTTCCCTACTTTAAAATTACATTTGCTCAATAATAATAATAATAATTTGTTTAAAATAAAATAAGCAAAGCAAATAAACTTACAACTCTTACCCCTCAAAAGCATTGAGATTGTTTCATAGTAGAGGCCTTACAATACACCCACCAACATGTAGAAATGTGGGGTTGAGTCTTAGTGCATGTACTCACACATTGTTAGTGGTGTGCTTATGCAACCTAAATACATTTAAAATACAAATGATGATCCAACTAGATTCTACGAGCATTAAGATTGACTGGACACATTGGTCATGGTGTGAAGTAATCGCACCAAAACATTGATGCCCCTATTTATAAGGGGCATGTTGTCTTTAGTGTTGGCTAATCGTACTAATGTGTAAAACTATTTCGAGATGGACCACAAATTTGTTATCTACAAAAAATTAAAAATATATATTTTATTCACTAAAACTAGAGAAAAACCATATAAATGTTTTTAAAAAGACGAAACAAGAAATTACCTAGTTACCTCCTTTGTCTCGATGAGGCATGGTTGTAAATATGAACAAAAATGTTTCTACGGGTTTCTTTTAATGAAAACTAGAAATTTAATCTACCACAAATGAAGATTGAGGACCAAGATTTGCAAATAACACATAGAAATTTGACGCGTGGGTAAAGTGAAATAGTGCACTGGTGTTTGGAAGAGAGAAAAACATTGAGGGAATTTTAAAAATTGAGGAAAAATGACAAGGTTTTGTATTGTCATTTTTCCCTATCCAAAGTGCTTTGTTCGCCCCAATGCACCAATTCGTCAATATTTCATTGGCACACCAACCATAGTTTTTTTTTTCACTGACACACCAACCACATGGTTTTTTTTTTTCACCGACACACTAACCATAGTTATATTTATTTTTTTAATATGCCAATGAATATTTTGTGTTGTAGAATATTGTTAGTGGTGCTTAGGGTATATCGATGCTCTAGTAAGGCACTTTATTAAGCACACCAGTGCACTTGTAATATAATGTTGCACCTCTGTTCATTTTTCACAAAAACCTTTGCCTTCCCCTCCACTAGAAACTTATGGAATGTCAAATCTGGGAAAACAACCTTTGCAAAAAGGCCTTCTCCTAGTAGTGATATGTTTGCATGTGTTGTGAATAATTTCACATGCATAACAATTGTGAGACAAAGAAGATTTATAAACATTACCCACACCAAAATCTTTGTAAATCCAAACGCTAGCTTTGGGGTGTAAGTCCCTTGGTTGATGTGATAACATCCTCCCTCATTTTGGTACTAACATTGCTGATGATTTTGGTGTAAGGCTTTGTAAACCATCTCCGACTCATGATTGTTATTTATGTCATGTTCTATGATAGTTTACTGTAGTATCGTATCCCTATGTTAGGATATCATTCCACAATAATACTCCTCTTCTACTTATGTGAGTGTGTGTTAATAATTCCACATGCATAATAATTGCAACACAAATGTGGTTTGGTATGCATTATCGATACCTAAATCTTGACTAGTTCCAAAGCTAACTTTAGCGTGTAAGTCCCTCCGTTGTTGTGATATAATCCTCCTTCACTTTGGTACTAGCATTGTCAATAATTCAAGTATCATGCATTCTAATTGTTTAATCTATGTGGTTTTGCATCCTATCCAACTACAATGGCATACCTCTACAATACCATACCTCTATATTATAATTTCAATTTACATTAATAATCATATTCTAATTATATGAATATGTACATATTGTAAATAATTCTACATGCATAACAATTAAACAATTATGAGATGAAAATGTATTATAAAGCATTGCTATTTTACTAATTCAAAAGTTTCCTTAAAGTGTAGGTCCCGAAATAAATGTGATAATTTCCTTCATCCTCAACAATCTCAATATTATATCTTATGAGTCATCTTTGACTCATAAATTATCATTTATAAGATATTTCATATTATCTTATTGCAATAGAATATCATTATGGAGATTTCATTTACCATTAATATTACTTTTCTTTCATTGACTTGCTTTTATGCAAAAGACATTCTTAATAAATAAAAAAAACATAAAGCTCGAGGACCATTCCGAGAAGAAGACGAGAAAATTAAAATTTCATAGAATCGAGGAAAGTGGGGAAGGTCAAAAAGTTTGAGGAGGAGGCCCAACGGAGGCTCAACACATGCACTCAAGGAGAATCTTTCCCTTATCCAAGAGGACGATAAGGGCGGCTAAAGCCAAAACACATTAGGAATGTGGCGTTGAGAAAGGTGCACGTGAAGGGAAAAGTGGGGCCGGGGAAAGGAAGGTACGTTAGCGCATACTATAGGGCTGACGATGTGGCATGGCATAGGAGTGAAGGTATTTAAAATAGAAGAGGGTTTAAGCAACACGATTAAAGCAAAACAAATGGGACTAATATAATTCCATTAGGTCCGGATCAAGGGTGGCACTCATCAACAAGTGGGAAGTGGGTGAGTTAGAGACTTCAACATTTTAATCTCATTAAGCTACTTGTACACTTAAAACATTCTAATCTTATTAAGCTAACTTTTGCAGTCAAAAATCTTGAAGACCATGCAAAAAAAATTCTAAATATGTTGTTGTGATAATGGTCAACTACAACTTGAATATCGTGTGTTATAATAATGGGGTTCTATTAGTGGGCATTGACCTTGAGACCTTCTCAATCATATCTTTAAATTACCTTAACACATCTTCAATTGGGCAAAGAAATCATCGAATGACCTCATGAGCTCATGAGTTGTTCAATTTTTCTGTATCTCACGACCATGTGAACTGCTCACTTTGACATACCACTAATAATGATACCTAAATGTACATACTCATTACAATTTATTGAAGCTTGGTTATCTACTCTCATGATTTATCATCTTTTTAACAAAGTTGTTATATATCATACTTTTTTCAAGAAAAACACACGTGCATTGCTTTTATAATTGATGCTCAAAATCTTTCTTATTTTAGAAATTGGCTTTGGTGTGCAAGTCCTTAGGTTGACGTGATAACATTCTCTTTCACTATGGTACTAATATCATCGATATTTATCTCATGAGAAAAGATAAATATCGTCGAGCAATAGGTAAAGATGTTAAGGACATGGGACAATGGTGAGGTTAATAATGTTGGCTTAGGTGGTGAGGTTAATAACACTAATTACACTAGCATTATTATCCTCGCCATCTATACATGTTTGTTAAAATCTAAGTTGGTTTTGTTATCCTCACTACCTGTGAATATTTGCTAAAATCTATGCTAGTGTTATTATCCCCACCACCCATATATATGCCAAAATCTTTAGTGTCACACATCTTTATTCTTGTGGTGGATAATATTTATCCTTTCCTTGTATTACTATAGTATCATATTCCAATATTGAGACTCCATTACATATCAATAATCCCCATTTTCCAAGGTTATATTATATTCATTAAACATGGAAGAAGATAAACAATGTTGAATAGGGTGTACAACAATGTGTAGAATTTAAGCAAGAGTGTATGAAGAACAATGATAAGCATTATACGACACATGGCTATTGTATGCAATAATGTCGGGAAGCTTACAACTAGACTCCACATGTGACATCGATGTTATCATATGTAGTACTCATAGGACAGTGCCACATATCAACATCTAATGTACACACACACATAGATATATGTTAAAATCTAATTTGGTGTTATTATTTTCACCACCTCTCTCTAAGTTCCATCCTCCATATTTATTACAGTCACATTATTTATGATGAGATGGGATTTAGCTTGCTTGTGAAAGAAGTTTGTGTTTTGATCCCCAGCTTGGAGCCAAAGGATTCGAGATTTGATTCTCCAATATTCCTCTTCTCTTCGTATTTTGATCTGGATTTGGGTCTAAAGGAGCACTTCTTCTTGCATCAGATTATTTGTAATGTCCTCCTCCTCCATTTTTGGGTGGAGGGAATGGAGGCTAGATTTAATCTTAGGGAGGATAGCTTCACGGGAGTGGAAGGATGTTTTAGCCAAGTTCTTGATGGATTTTTTTTACCTTAATCAACTTTTGTTCCCAAATGTAAACCTGAGTTCCTGGAATCCAAGATTTCCAAGAGCTAGAGACAATATCGTTAACTTCAGGGGATTTAATCCAAAGAGGGAGGAAACGAAAGAGGAGAAGTTCGTAATCAGAGAGAAGACAAATCTGAAGAGAAATAGGCTTATGATCATAAGTCGTGGAGGGTGGGATGTGAGATTTGAGGGAAGAGGAGGAGGAGAGGAAACTACTATGAAAAAGAAAGCGGTCTAAGCACGTTGTTATATGTCCAAGCCCAAAGTGTTTATTTAACCAACTGATTTTTTCTTTGATAGGGATGACATCAAACAGATCCCAATCTAGAATAAGATCTTCCATCTTTTCTCGAGAGGGGTCTTGAGCATAGGAGCATATTGTCCTTTCAAAATTGTTTCTTATTGTATTAAAGTCTCCGACAATGATGCATTTTGACAGATTATGTGTGTCCTTTAGCCTCTGAATAGAGGACCAACAAGTTGGCTTTTCCAAAGGATTAGTTAGCATATAAATATTTATTATAGTGAAATATTTTCCATCAAATGTAGATCTAAATTTAGTTCTAATCAAGTGGCAAGTTTTAAGATAATATACCATACTTAAATCATTTTTATTCCAAAGAGTGCAGAGACCCCCAGAGGCTCCTATAACATATTCAACGATATAATCCCATTGCTTAAGGGCACCTAATGGTGTGTTGTGGATATCTTTTGCTCGCAATTTTGTCTCTTGGAGTAGGAGAATAGACGACTTCTCATTTCTGATGAGATCACGGGAAGCAAAATATTTGGGAGCGTTGCTTAATGTAGATTCTAACCTTGTACAATATCTACTACAAACAGATATTCAGAAAAAGAACAGAAAAGATACAATGGCAAATACAAACATTACACAAAGATTTTTCCCCTGGAAACCCAAACCGGGAAAACCAACATATTCTATATTCATTCATGTGTAATACATTATTTACAATACAATATACATATAGGAGCCAGCGGCATCCAAAACCCTAACCCAATGACCTGGATTAGTCCAAAACCCTAATTCCTTAACTGGAAATAGAAAACCATTGGCAAAAACCATGTGTTGAAAAACCACCTAAATACGTGACACATTTCCCGAGGCAGGAAAAAAAATTCGAGGGCACTACCCTCGAACCCCCTGCACGCCCGACGCATATGCTCAAACACTACTACTCGTGCAAAGAATATAACACATACCCAACAATCCTTGTAATTCAAAGAGACAAATATCATTACTTATGAGGGTGTGGGGGGGTACCTCCTTTTGATGTTGCATTGTTTCCTGAGACTTTTGGTGGTTTAGTGGACCTTAACATCGAATGGTGTTTTGCGATATAATTTATATGTCTTTGTTTGTTTTTTCCTCTCAAAGGGTTCTTGATGCTTTCCGCCACGACCTTCTGGGTAGGTTTTCCACCGATGCCCTGTCATCGAGCTCCTCATCAATCGAATAGTCTGTATCTGAATCACGTGCCCTTGCATTAGAGAAGCTCATCTCCACGACTTTGAATTTTTCCACTTTCTCCAATCCTAAAATCATTGGTCCCACTTTTTCCTAATGGGGTTTATTGGGGTTAACTTTCTTTTCTTCTCTGGATTTAGATTTTAGCTTCTACTTATAGGAGCTTGTTTTTTAAGGGGCTTGGATTGAAGGATGCTCCTTTCTTATTCTAACTGGTTCAATAATTTCCGCAATTGAAGGGGTTTCTTTATCTTGAAGCTACGAGAGTGCATAAGTGTTGGGTATTTGTTATATTCTTTGCATGTGTGTGTGGGTGTGTCAGATTTGACAACTGCGTCTGACGATCCCTCCAGTAGTGGTCTTTGTGTCATGTGCGTCGGGCGCTTTCCTAGGGGGGTCCCGGGTGGGGGGGGCAGGTATCCCCCCTCCCCCTAGTTACGCGCAGCGCCCCGAAATTTTTTTGGGCGGATTTTGCTATTTTTAGCGGTTTTCTAAATTAATCCTGGATTAAGGGATTAGAGTTTTGGTATCTACAGATACCTAAAAACATTGTATATATTGTATGGTGAATGGTGAAATTTGATATAATGAATATAAGAAAGGTTTTCCCAGTTGAGAGTTTCCGATATAAAATCTCTGTGTACTCTGTGTATGAGCCATTGATTAAATTCTGTTTTGCTTAAGAATCTATGTGCATTGCTTTACTTCACAGGTTTAAAACTTACTTGTGATATCAGAGCACGTTTTTGGCTTTAGAGGGACGCCTTTGTTGCTGATGGTTTGGCTCGGTCTTGATAGATCAAGTTTATCTTGGGTCTGTGATAAACCTGGGTTTAGTGGGAGCTTTTGCAGTGGAGATTCGAGTATAGAAAGAGGAATGGCGAGCTCATCTAGAATCGAGATAGAGAAGTTCAACGATAAAAACTTTGAGCTATGGAAGCTCAAGATGGAGGACCTTCTTGTAGACAAAGAACAATGGATTGTCGTGGATCCTAGTACACAGCCTACTGGTACACCGTCTAATAGCACACAGGCTACCGGTACACAACCTACTAGTACACAAACTATCAGTACACCACCTACCGGTATGTCGAAGGAAGATTGGGAGGAGTTGGACAGAAGAGCAAGGAGTGCTATTCGACTCTGCTTGGCAGATTCGGTGTTGTTGAATGTCTTAGGAGAATCTACAACCAAGGAACTATGGGATAAGTTGGGGAATTTGTATCGATCAAAGTCCTTGGTAAACAAGTTGTTTCTTCGAAAGAAGTTGTATCATCTTAGGATGGAAGATGGAGATTCTATGACAGAACATCTAAATGCCTTTAATACTCTGGTAAGTCAACTTGTCTCTGTTAATATTACGATTGCAG
>ML807954.1:115537-146162 GCA_009831015.1 Picea engelmannii
TGGATAAGAATGAGGCATGGGATATAGTTGAGTTTCCAGCTGGAAGAAAATATGTTGGTAGCAAATGGTTGTTTAAGAAGAATTTTAATGCACAAGGTAAAGTGGAGAAATACAAAGCTCGGTTAGTAGCAAAAGGTTATTCCTAGGTAGAGGGAATTGACTTTGGTGAGATTTTTTCTCATGTTGTTGAGTTAACTTCTATTAGATTTATTTTATCTATTGTTGTTGTTTTTTATCTTGAAGTGGAACAGATGGATGTGAAGACAACATTCCTACATGGGGATCTGGAAGAAGAAATCTACATGAAGCAGCCAGAAGGCTTTGTAGTGAAGGGAAAGAAAGAGTTGGTTTGTAAGCTAAAGAAGTCACTATATGGTCTGAAGCAATCACCTAGGATGTGGTACCAAAAGTTTGACACATACATCCTTGGATTGGGATTTGTAAGAAGCAGGGATGATCACTGTGTATATTCCAAGCAGGTTGATAATCACTTCATTTATGTAGTGTTGTATGTTGATGACATGTTGTTGGTAGGAAATAACATGGATGTTATCAAGGAGGTGAAATCGCAGCTATCCTCCAAATTTGACATAAAGGATCTTGGTGTTGCTAACTTCATTCTGGGAATGGAGAATAAAAGAGATCGTGCAAACATGAAACTTTGGTTGAATCAGAGAAAATATGTTGAGACGATATTGCAGAGGTTTAATATGTATGGAAGTAAACCGATCAAGGTTCCTATTCCTCTAGGTGTAAAGTTATCTGCAGATCAGTGTCCCAAGACACAGGAAGAAGAAGAGGACATGTCCCATGTTCCGTATGCCAGTGTAGTTGGCAGTTTGATGTATGCAATGGTCTGTACTAGACCAGACATTGCACATGAAGTGGGAGTTTTGAGCTGGTATATGTCAAAACCAGGGAAGGAGCATTGGACAGCAGTAAAGAGGGTCTTCAGGTATCTTCGTGGCACTACCAGTTATGGATTGTGCTACCAAGGAAGACCAGGATTGGACAAAGTGGTGGACATACATGGCTTTGTTGATGTAGACTGGGCTGGAGATCTGGATCGCAGAAGATCGACAAGTGGGTATGTGTTTAACCTATTTAGAGGAGCAATCAGTTGGATGAGCAAAAGACAGGTTGTAGTGGCACTCTCAACTACGGAAGTTGAATACATGGCAGCCACTCATGCAAGCAAGGAAGTAGTATGGTTACAAAGATTATGTTCAGGTATTGGGTTGGTACAACAAGCAATGAGATTAGATTGTGACAGTCAAAATGGAATATTCCCAGCAAAGAACCCAACTTATCATTCGAAGACAAAGCATATTGATGTTCAGTATCACTTTGTGAGAGACATGGTTGAGAAAAAGAAGGTGTTGTTGGAAAATGTTGACACTTTGAAGAATGTTGCAGATTCATTGACAAAGTCTGTGAGCACAGAAAATTTCTCCTGGTGTAGAGTAACAATGGGCATTTTTTCCCTAGATTGTTGACTATATAATCCCCTGGACCCCTGGATGCAAAGAAAACAACAAGTAGGAGAATGTTGGGTATGTGTTGTATTCTTTGCATGTGTGTGTGTGTGTGGGCGCGTCAGATTCGACAACTGCATCTGAAGATCCCTCCAGTAGTCTCTTTGTGTCGTGTGCACCGGGCGCTTTCCTAGGGGGGTAGGTATGCCCCCCCCGGTTACGCGTAGCACCCCAAAATTGTTTTTGGGCGGTTTTTGCTATTTTTAGCGGTTTTCTAAATTAATCCCGGATTAAGGGATTAGGGTTTTGGTATCTACGGAATACCTAAAAACATTGTATATATTGTATGGTGAATGGTGAAATTTGATATAATGAATATAAGAAAGGTTTTCCTGGTTGAGGGTTTCTGGTATAAAATCTTTGTGTACTTTGTGTATGAGCCATTGATTAAATTATGTTTTGCTTAAGAATCTATATGCATTGCTTTACTTGATAGGTTTAAAACTTACAATCAGAGCTTATTTTCTGGGAGACCCCTCAGAGGGAGGAAGTCCTGAGGGATTAGAGGAATTAACATCCCTAGGAGAAGAGGGCCTAGGACCTGCTGGATTTTTTGGAGCACCCCCAAATTTCCTCTAGACAGTTGTCCACTGGGTCGATTCAAATCCACCATCTACATGTTGTGAAGGAGGGGTCTTCTTGCACGTTTTTGCAAAATGGCCATATTCATGGCAAATTTTGCACTTAAAGGGTAGTTGTTTGTAGTATAATTGTTGAACATGTTTCCAACTATCTAGAGTGATTAGTATCGCTTATGTGATACATTTATCCCAATCAACTTCAACACAGATTTGAGCAAATGAGGACATATTTTCTTTGGGTTCCATCCAGTCAATATATTGACCCAGGGAGTTATTGATACAATGTAGAGCATCGTCACTCAAACAATGAAGGGGAAGATGGGGGAGGCGAACCCAGACCGGGACTGCTAAGTGCACATCATTTTGGGGATTAAATTAGGAGTACATTTATTCAAATACATTCCTCTTACCCTCAGGAAATATGGTTTGTCGCAGAAGATCGGGTCTCTGTCTTACTTTAACTCAAAGAGGAATGCATAATATCCTTGGTCGCAAAAGAAATGATTTAAGGAGCCTTTGATTAGAGGAATCCAGTTTTTGTGAAGCCAAAGAGATATAGACTTTGGGGATGGCTAGATGCTAGTAAATTGGCCAATTAGACTGCATTAAGCCAAGGTCAAAGCTTTTTTTCTCCTAGTTGAGGAGGGAAGCACAATTTTTGGCATTTCATATAGTTTCTTGACAAACCTGGATGGGGCTGATTTCAATTTCTTAATAGAGGTTGAAACTAGAGCTTGAAAGGCATAAACATCTGCATCAGGAGGGGGAAACGCCCCCCCACACACGACAGAGGCATCCATCACAATTAGAAGTAGGGGAAGTTAGGCTAGGTTTTTTTGCAACACACAAGGAAATATCAGGCTTGAGAAGAATAATATACAGTTCTAAATCATCTCCAAAAAGTTATTGATAATCATTCTAAGGTATTTAAAGAGATGCCTAAGGGTCTTCCACTATCTTGAGATCATGACCATGTTATTTATTTGCAACTGGGAAGTGTACCACCTAACATTAGGCCTTGTAGGTAACCATATGCACAACATAGTGAAACTGAGCATATGGTTCAAGAAACATTAGAGGTTGGCATCGTTCATCCTAGCCAAAGTGCTTTCTCTTCACCAATGGTGATGTTTTACAAAAAGGAAGGTTCACGAAGTATGTGTCCAGATAATAGAGAGCTCAACAAAACAACCATCAAAGATAAGTTTCTTATTCCTATCATTGATGAATTATTAGATGAATTGCAAGAAGCAATTTTCTTTACCAAGTTGGATCCCCATTATAGATTCCATCAAATCAAAATGAGGCAAGAAGACCTGCCCAAATCAACATTTAGAACACATGAAGGTCATTATGAGTTTTTGGTGATGTTGTTTGGCCTTACTAATGCACCTTCCACATTTCAAAGCTTGATGAATTATATTTTCAAACCCTTCTTCGTAAAATTTGTTTTGGTATTTTTGGATGATATACTAATCTACAAAAAATATTGGGAAGAGCATGTACAACATGTTGACATGGTCTTAAAACTATTGCAAGAGCATGTACAACATGTTGACATGGTCTTAAAACTATTGGAAGAGCAACAACCGTATGTGAATCCTTTTAAGTGTGTCTTTGGGGTTCAACAAGTGGAAATTTTGGGTCATATCGTATCTCATGAAGGTGTCTGTTACCCCCTCTTACCTGGGGGTAACTAGAGGAGATCATGTCTCATGGTCCACATTGTAGACAGTGATCCCGATGATGATGATCAACATTCTCCACAAACACCAGCCTCTCATATGCCTCCCCCGTCATCATTGCTTAGCCCATTCACTTGGTCAGCATGGTTCATCTCATGATGGTGGTCCAACACACATGAGGTAGACTAGTCATTGTTTCATATAAAGTGTTTCATTTAATCCATTAGGCATTTAGGTGACAATAATGGGTTGAAGCTAGATAATGGATCATAATGCTTGGAAGTTATGTTCTTTGCCTTGTTTCACCTCGATGGCCATCATTTGTGTCCTAGTCCAATGTGGTCACACTTGGGGAACAAGGGTACTAATGGGAGGTCTTGATAGGGGTAATGTACCATTCCCTTCCATACTCAACCCATTCTATCTATTTTCCTTACATTTCCCTATCTCTTGGAAATGGCTATTACATGTACACCAAAAAGGTCATTGCCTTCATCCTCCTATGAGAAGAAGGGGCTAGAATGGTCGAGGTTGATGCAATTGGTAAAGAGAATAAAACAAAATTATGTTATAAAAAAAGGAATAATGGGATGACAAATGACAAATCAAAAGCCAAATTTAGCTTGCATTCTACCCCCTTGCTATGAAGTGATCTCCCTTGGTCCTAATGCAGTAAATGCATATCAAATTAAAAGGACTTAATCTCGGTAAAAATAAACCCGTGAACTTGAAAAGGGGAATTGCAAAGTAATAAATGGATATCAAAAGACAAGAAGGGGTTTGGAATACACACAATGCCGAGGAAAGGGTGACTCAAGCACCAAACGCTCCCTCTACAAAGGCGCTCATGGAGATGAACCCACACATGGCCTTGCATGTCAATGACACCATGACTATGGAGTAAATTCCATAACATCTCATTCATTTATAATTACACTTTAAAGGGTTTCTCAGGAGCTACTCCTTTACTTGGGTACTGGCTCTCCAATAGGATCTTGTGATGGCCCTCCCATACCTAAACTTGGCAAATTACATAAAGTCTTGAGCTAGTATGAAGTTTGAACAAAATACCTAATGTGAATTGCGTACTAGATCTTGTATTAGACTATGGCTTACTTTGTATGGTTCTAATGAGTCTTATATCTTGTAATGGTTGGTCATACTCAATTATGTAAACCTCGCTTATTGATGGCACACCCTTGACATGGTCCTTTGGAGGACATTTTTATGCTTGTACCAAGGATGTTGTGCGCTATACAGAGGACATTAGACCCTTGGTGATGAGTGTTGGGCTCCTTTATGACTTGGCCTACCTTAGAATACCTTCCCACACCTCATGGACCTTGGACATTACACTGGTGAGCTTGAACATTGTAGATATAGCCAATTGTGCCATCCAGAGGGCAGGAAGCCCCACAACTTGGACATTGCATCCCCTGAGGATGTTAGGGTTTGATTGGATAACATGGCACTTGATTAGGATTGTATGCCCCTTTGGAGAGATGATGGAGCCCTTATCATGCATGATGTTGGCACTTTGACCTAGGAAGTTAGAGATTTGGAGGACGATGTCATGCTTGGATTCATGTTACCTTGCATTAAGTCGACCTAACATGTGGGTGATGAGTTGGCACTTAATTGTGATGGGCCAAGACCTTATAGATGAGGGGGTGTGACCCTTTGATGATGCTTTGCACCTCTTGAGGAGAGATGTGGCCTTTGGAGGCCTTTGTACCCCTTGGAGGATGACATCACCTTCCTTGGAGACTCTCACACCCACACCTGTGACCTTTTGAGGAGACATTTGATGTTTTAGCATTATATTCTTATATTGGAGGCTATTTTGGGGGTCAATTTGAGACGTATCCACCTTGTATCATGGATTATTATGATTTAAGGGGATTTTACAGAGATGAGGCGCTAGGCTTGTCTCATATTTATAGAGGATCATTTCCTCATTTGTAAATCGTAGCTCTCACTTTTGGAGAATCACTTCTAGCACTTGTTTACTATCTTGTTCATCATGGAGAACTCACGTGCACTTTCTTAGGGATGATCTAGTGGATGCTTTGCAAGTTTAATGATGATGATTGGATGTTTTAGGTTTCTTTCATGCTCAATGACTTGACTTGTAAGTGTTCTCTTCTAGTATTTGATGGTTTATTCTTGGTGTATTAAGTAAATTGTTTTATCAAAGTGGTGATAATTGCATGCTACCTTGTATTCTCTTGGATGAACCCTTGTTTTGAAACCCTAGGGATGTTTGTAGCGGACCACTTCTCCTTGTTTTCATTTATTTTGAGCTTGTTGAAGGGCATAAATGTGATTTTGGGGTTTGTGGTGGACTACTCTAGGGTTTACTCTTATAGGTTGTTTTTCTAGGGTTTGTAGTGGATTGCTCTAAGGTTTTGATCAAAATCCTTTCTAGATCTATTAAGTAAGGTCTTTAGAAGACATAAGACAACCTCTTAGGGCTTGTAGTGGACTACCTTGAGTTTCTCTCTTAAATAATCAATACCTAGGGTTTGTAGTGGACTACCCTAGGGTTTGATCCTTGAGCCTTTTCTTGCCTTTGCTTTCCATAGAATTTGCACCTTAGACTCTGTATGCCCAAGGAATCTAGAAAAAACTAATCTATTCTCTTGGAAGATGACCTTAAAACCCCAATTCTTCTCTTTCCTTGACTTATAAAAGGTAGATTTACCTTTGTTTCATTGCATTTTCATATGTTGCCTGTAATAGGCTAACATCTAGGGTTTTTTTATTACATTCTTACTTTGAATATTTCTTGACATCATTTATTGTTTCATTGTTGCAATTTTTAGTCATTAAGGCTTGACGTCTTGCACTCTTGAAGTAGTTTCATGCTATTTTATATTTCAACAATCATTGGTTATTGGTTTGCTAGTCTTTTAGCTTGCATTTAGTGTCTCTTTCATTGCATCTTTACTAGTTTTAGGACTGTTATATTGTTGTTGTTATCATTTGTTGAAGTGAATCATCTCTTTATGCAAGTTTTATTGCAACCATTCCTTTTTTATTTGATAGCTACTGTTTTGGGGCATTTATTTGATTTGTTTGTTGTGATAGATATATTTTGTTGTCTTAGAAACACCCCTCACACATAAGCCTTGAACTTGCCTTTGTTTAAACGACCTTGTATTCACCTTGAATCTTGACCTAGTTGGGGGTATGATAGAGTAACCAAGATAAGGGGCTGTAGACTTGCTTCGTCTTGTTATAGGATCCTTTGAGGTTTTTGGAGAAGCCTCCCTTGTGCTAGATATCAATCCTTCACTAAAACGAGGGAAGTGTTTACTTAGATGATAACAACAATTACTTCCATATGTATACTTATCTTGCATCTTGTGATGGCTTTGTGCAAGTGCTATATTGGTTGATAACAGTTTCAAAGTGGACCCTAACAAAATTAAAGCTATGATGGAATGACCAATTCCCAAAACCTTGAAGAATCTTAAAGGATTCTTAAGATTGATGAGCTATTACCGCAAGATTGTCAAGAATTATGGTCAAACAACAACACCTCTAACAATGTTATTAAAAAAAGAAGAATTTTCTTGGACTCAAGAAACAACCAAAGCTTTTGAAAAACTTAAGGATGCTATGTGTACAACTCCTGTCATGGACACATCCAAATTTATAAAAACTTTTATTCTGCGGTGTGATGCCTCAGGGCATGGCATTGGTGCAATTTTAATGTAAGAAGGAAGGCCCATTGCCTTTGAAATCAACTAGCTTAAAGGAAAGAACTTACTCGAACCCATTTATGAAAAGGAAATGTTGGCCATATTACATGCAATCAATAAATGGTGCCCTTACCTAATCGAAAGATACTTTAGGGTATAAATGGATCATGATAGTTTGAAGTACTTCTTGGAACAATAATTATCTTCAAAAGAAAAAGAAAAATGGGCTACAAAGATGCTAGGCTATGACATTGAAATTATCTACAAAAAAGGAAAACAAAATGTGGTGACAGATGCACTTTCAAGGAAAGAAGAAGACATAGAGGGCTTATTGGGTGCTATTTCCATTTTTCAATTTGATTCAGTGGAAGAAGCAAGGATAGAATGGAAGCAAGATCAAAAGGTATGCAAGATCATGTAAAAACTACAAGAGAACCCAAATGCATTAGATAAATTTGTGTCGAAGAATGACTCACCATGGTATCAAGATTGCCTATATTTATGTAATAATTTTCAACTCAAGCAAAAGGTCCTTTTGGAATTGAATACTTCTCCTATAGAGGACATTCAGGGTTCTTGAAAACTCACCACATGAACAAGAATGATTTTTTCTGAGAAGGTCTTCAAATGATGTTCAAAATTTTGTGGTTGAATGTTTGGTTTTCCAACAAAATAAGGGAGAGACAATCAAGACCCCAAGTATCCTACAACCATTATCGATACCAAGTCAATGTTGGGAATAGGTTTCAATGAATTTTATTATAGGTTTACCCAAGTCCAAAGGAAAAAATTCCATCATGGTACTCACAAACTATGCCCATTTTTTCTCTCTTTCTTATCTCTTTAAAGCATGTACAATAGTTACAACGTTTATGGAAATAATTCAAAAGCTACATGGAATCCCCAAGATTATTGTAAGTGATAGAGATCCAATTTTCACTAGTAACTTTTGGACTAAATTATTTTCTTGTTTGGGTACTCAATTGGCTCACAACTCCTCTAACCATCCTCAATCCAATGGGAAAACTAAGATTGTGAGTACACGTCTAGCAGGGTATCTTCATTGTTTTTAATCTGATAAACATACATAATGGGTCAAGTGGTTTCCCTTGATAGAATGGTTGTACAATATGTCCTTCCATACTTCATAAAAAATGTCCCCATTTATGGCGCTTTATGGCTATCATCCTACATTCATCACAACACCCTTAAAAGGGAAAGCGAAGGTTAAAGCAATAGAGGACCACATAGAACACCAACAAGAGATTCTCTAACTATTGAAGGACAACTTGGCTATAATGCAAAATACGATGAAACAACAAGCGATCAATATCGCAATGAAAGGGAATTTGAATTGGGTATTTACGAGGCTACAACCATACAAACATATGTCCCTCAAGCAAAAAAAGACTTGGACAATAAATTAGCACCCAAGTACTATGGTCCCTGTACGGTATTGTGAAGGATTGGAAGCATGGATTACAAATTGGAGTTGCCTCCATATTCACGTGTACACCCAGTCTTCCATGTTTCTTGCTTAAAGAAGGTAATCAATGACAAGATCCCAGTTCATACTATTTTTCCAAAGATTGATGAAGAAGGGAAAATCATACTAGAAGTTACCATAAACTATCTCTGAAACAAGGATCAAGCAATTGTGAAATTGGGTAATTATTGATGGTGCATAACATATAAATTATGGGGATAGTTTACTTTAGATTGTAATTTCGTTTCCATTCATTGTTAGGTAGTGGTTTCAACCACTATTTTCCCATTTAATTTAATTATTTTTCCATACTTTAAAATTACATTTGCTCAATAATAATAATAATACCCACAAGGGTGTAGATTGATTGGTAAGTGCCGTGTAAATGGAAGGAAATATGTAAAGGAGGTCTCAAGTTCGATTCTCACCCTAATTTACTTGTGCTCCGTGCTTGCGGGTTGTGTGGCGCATCTGGGGTTATAGTGGTAGCAGACGGGTATCGACCACGTGTCATGCGAGTTGCCAATTCTCCCTGTAAAAAAAATAAAATAAAATAATAATAATAATATATATTTTTTGTTTAAAATAAAAATAAACGTACAACTCTTACCCATCAAAAGCATTGAGATTGTCTCATAGTAGAGGCCTTACAATACACCCACCAACATGTAGCAATGCGGGGTTGAGTCCTAGTGCATGTACTCACACATTGTTAGTGGTGTGCTTATGCAACCTAAATACATTGTAAAGTACAAATGATTATCCAACTAGATTCTATGGGCATTAAGATTGACTGGACACATTGGTCATGGTGTGAAGTAATCGCATCAAAAAACACTGATGCCCCTATTTATAAGGGGCATGTTGTCTTTAGTGTTGGCTAATCGTATTGATGTGTAAAACTATAGATGGACCACACATTTGTTTTTTACAAAAAATTTAAAAAAAATATTTTATTCACTAAAACTAGAGAAAACCCATATAAATGTTTTTAAAAAGACAAAACAAAAGATTTTCCTAGCTACCTCCTTTGTCTCGATGAGGCATGGTTGTAAATATGAACAAAAATGCTTCTGTGGGTTTCTTTTAATGAAAACTAGAAATTTAATCTACCACAGATGAAGATCGAGGACCAACATTTGCAAATAACACATAGAAATTTGGGGCGTGGGTAAAGTGAAATAGTGCACTGGTGTTTGGAAGAGAGAAAAACATTGAGTGAATTTTAAAAATTGAGGAAAAATGACAAGGTTTTTTATTATCATTTTTCCCTATCCAAAGTGCTTTGTTCGCCCCAATGCACCAATTCACCAATATTTCATTGGCACACCAACCATAGTTTTTCTTTTTCACTAACACACCAACCACAAGGTTTTTTTTTCACCGGCACACCAACCATAGTTATATTTATTTTTTTAATATGTCAATGCATATTGTGTTGTAGAATATTGTTAGTGGCGCTTTGGGTATATCAATGCACTAGTAAGGCATTTTATTAAGCACACCAATGCACTTATTATATAATGGTGCACCTTTGTTCATTTTTCACAAAAACCTCTACCTTCCCCTCCATTAGAAACGTATGGAATGTCAAATCTGGGAAGACAACCTTTGCAAAAGGCCTTCTCCTAGTAGTGATATGTTTGCATGTGTTGTGAATAATTTCACATGCATAACAATTGTGAGACAAAGAAGATTTATAAACATTACCCACACCAAAATCTTTGTAAATCCAAACGCTAGCTTTGGGGTGTAAGTCCCTTGGTTGATATGATAACATCCTCCCTCACTTTGGTACTAACATTGCTGATGATTTTGGTGTAAGGCTTTGTAGACCATCTCCAACTCATGGTTGTTATTTATGTCATGTTCTATGATAGTTTACTGTAGTATCGTATCCCTGTGTTAGGATATCATTCCACAATAATACTCCTCTTCTACTTATGTGCGTGTGTGTTAATAATTCCACATGCATAATAATTGCAACACAAATGTGGTTTAGTATGTATTATTGATACTTAAATCTTGACCACTTCCAAATCTAGCTTTGGAGTGTAAGTCACTCCGCTGTTGTGATATAATCCTCTTTCACTTTGGTACTAGCATTGTCAATGATTCAAGTGTCATGCATTCTAGTTGTTTAATCTATGTGGTTTTGCATCCTATCCACAACTACAGTGCCATACCTCTACAATACCATACCTATGTATTAGAATTTCAATTTACATTAATAATCATATTCTAATTATATAAATATATCCATGTTGTGAATAATTCTACATGCATAATAATTAAACAATTATTAGATGAAAATGTATTATAAAACATTGCTATTTTACTAAATCAAAAGTTTCTTTAAAGTGTAGGAAACAATTATGAGATGAAAATGTATTATAAAGCATTGCTATTTTACTAATTCAAAAGTTTCCTTAAAATGTAGGAAACAATTATGAGATGAAAATGTATTATAAAGCATTGCTATTTTACTAATTCAAAAGTTTCCTTAAAATGTAGGTCCCTAAATAAATGTGATAATTTCCTTATAATCAACAATCTCAATATTATATCTTATGAGTCATCTTTGACTCATAATGGATTATAAAACATTACTATTTTACTGATTCAAAAGTTTCCAGGTCCCTAAATAAATGTGAAAATTTCCTTCATCGTCAACAATCTCAATATTATATCTTATGAGTCATCTTTGACTCATAATAATCATTTATAAGATATTGCATACTATCTTATTGCAATAGAATATCCTTATGGAGATTTCATTTATCGTTAATATTACTTTTCTTTCATTGACTCGCTTTTATGCAAAAGACATTTTTAATAAAAAAAAACATAAAGCTCGAGGACCATTCCGAGAAGAAGAGAAAATTAAAATTTCATAGAATCGAGGAAAGTGGAGAAGGTCAAAAAGTTGGAGGAGGAGGCCCAAAGGAGGCTCAATACATGCACTCAATGCAGGAGAATCTTTCCCTTATCCAAGAGGACGATAAGGGCGGCTAAAGCCAAAACACATTAGGAATGTGGCGTTGAGAAAGGTGCACGTGAAGGGAAAAGTGGGGCCGGGGAAAGGAAGGTACGTTAGCACATACTATAGGAGTGACGATGTGGCATGGCATAGGAGTGACGATGTGGCATGGCATAGGAGTGAAGGTATTTAAAATAGAAGAGGGTTTAAGCAACACGATTAAAGCAAAACAAATGAGACTAATATAATTCCATCAGGTTGGGAAATGAGTAACATATTTCGATGTAGGACGTGCGCGAGCAGGTAAAGATCAAGCTATGTTTTAGGGTTTGAGTTTGCTACCATGCCAAGCTAGGGCGGAGGGGAGCCATCGGCCCCTCCATCCCCAGCCACATCCTTCAGGAAACTAGTCGCAACTTGCAGAAAGAAAGCGCTCCAGGCAGAAGCTCCAAGTTTTGTGAAAAGACTGGATGACGTTCCAAAGATTAATCTCCCCCCGGAACAACCAATGAAAGTAGCGCTCTCCCTCTCAGAGCGTGGCCTGGTAGGTCAGTTCATGGGCCTCTGGCCCTCAGCCAAGTCAACAGATAATTGGATCCAAAGGAATTGGCGACCACTCATAACAAACAGTGTAACCTGTTACGCAGTTGGAAGGGGCTACTTTATTTTCAAATTCATCTCCCAGGAGGACCGCGATCTAATCTTCATAAATGGGCCATACTTCATGGGCTCACAAGGGCTCTATCTGAACCGGTGGACTCCAACCTTCAACCCTGCTTCGGAAGTGCCAAAAGATGTCCCAGTCTGGGTCAAACTCCCAAACCTGCCAATCCACTGCTGGAACTCCTCGTCGTTGCAAGCTATCGGGAACAGACTAGGGCACTACATTGACAGAGCTGATCCGAAAGATCAATATTCCTGTGCTAGAATTTGTGTGGAAGTCGACTTGGAAATAGGCTTGCCGAAAGCGGTAAAACTGAAGGTTGGAGATTGGCAGCATCTACAAAAACTGGATTATGAGCAGCTCCCATTCAAATGCAGAGGATGTCATGAATATGGACATTTCCAAAGAAACTGCCCAAAAACCCCAAACACAGAGAAAGCAGGTGAGGAAGGTTGGCAGCAACCCCGAAAAGGAAGGTCAAAGTCCAAAGGCCCAAGAAGGGAAAACCCAGCTCCCGCTCAAGAACCCGGAAACATAGAGACGACAAACAGTTTCATTGCATTGGGTAATGGAGGTGAGGCGACGGATCCAAGAAAAGCCGTTCAAAATGAAGAAGAAAGAAACGCCCAGTCCCCGGAAAATCGAAGAAACTCAAAAAACAACAGAAGAAGCAGAGAAACCCGTCTCCCCTCCAAGGAATGGGGCGACTCAAGGCATCGAAGAGGGGGAGATCTCGTCAGGAAACAACTCAGAAGGAGCAAGCGAAGCCTGGGACACCCCAAAGAAGCCGGGGAGAGGCAGGGAATCCAAAAAAGCGGAAAGAGATCAGGAAACCTACAAGGACGTTTTAAAAGGAGCACAACCAACCATCAAGCAATTAATCGGAGTAAGGCAAACCAGGAAGCTAGCTAAGGCCTCTCAAGGAGGCCATTCTCCCCCTCAAAGTAATCAATGAAGCTAACTTCCTGGAACTATAGAGGTCTAGGCAGCAAAAGGAAGGAAGAAGCTCTTAAGGACATAATCAGAGCATCGAAAACGGACATCCTACTTATCCAGGAAACCAAGACGAGTCAACAGGACTCTATTAAAGTCTCAAAAAACGTTTGGAGAAGCAGTCAAGGAATAGCCGAAAACGCCAGAGGTGCGTCAGGAGGGCTCTGCACCCTGTGGAACGCCTCCAAAATAGACCTGGTCCGCTCAGACTCTTGCATGCACTGGATCTTTTCCCAACTGCTCCACAGGGAGTCAGGGTATACGATAAGTCTCTTTAACATCTATGTCCCACAGCATATAGACGAAAAAAAGATGTGCTGGAAATCACTACTAGACTACCTAACAGACAACGAGTTAGAAAACATCATACTAGGAGGGGACTTAAACGTAACTCTGGCCCAGGAAGAAAAGCGTGGGGGATCTATTGTAAGGGACCCAGCTAGAGAATGGGTGGAAGACCTAATCTCAGCATGGGACTTAATGGATATTAAGTCGATCAGGGGACACTACACTTGGACCAACAAAAGGGTAGGTCCGGGACATATCGCTGCTCGTTTGGATAGATTTCTTGTTCAAAGTTCGTTCTTGACCCTTGGGCTCATAGCCACCTCAGAAATCCTCCCCCATAGCACCTCTGACCATAAGCCAATTAGTCTAGAGCTAAGGAAGGACCAAGGCCAGGGGCCCATCCCCTTCAGATTTAATCCTTCATGGATACAGGACAAAGATTTTCTGCGCAAAGTCTCCAGTGTGTGGACGAGCAAGGTAAATGGCTCAACGTTTTATGTTTGGAAAGAAAAATTGCACAGGCTCAAGGCTGCGCTAAAAGATTGGGCAAAAAGACAATCTGATCCAACCACCCTGCACTTAGAAACTCAAAGGCGGCTGGAGAGTCATCAACTCAATTTGGAAAATAGGGAGATCACACAGCAGGACTTACTTAAAGAGGACCAGCTCCAAAGGCAATGGCACAAGGCCTCCAGGGAGGAAGAAGGTTATTGGAGGCAAAAGTCCCGCAGTCTCTGGCTGAAGGAGGGAGACAAAAATACTAGTTATTTTCATAAGCAAGCGGAAGAAAGGAAACACTATAAGGTTGTGACGGAAATCCATGTCCAAAACACTACAATCGTTGATCCAGAAGGCATTAGACAGGCAACTTTTGAAACATTTGGAACCCTCTACTCAGAAACACAAAGGGCAAGCATTGACCCACAAAGGTACCCCCTAACCACTGTTCCAAATCTAATAAAAGACGACATCAATCACAGGCTTGTGGAGGAAGTATCGCAGCAAGAAATAAAAGAGGCGTTGGACCATATGCACCCGGACAAGGCCCCAGGACCGGATGGATTCACAGCCCGATTCTATCAGCAGTGCTGGGAAATAATCAAATCGGATCTAACCAAAATGATAAGGAAATCACAAGCAAGCAACAAGCTAGGGGGAAGCACAAATTCTGCCTTCCTGGCACTCATCCCAAAAGAGAAAGGGGCGCTTAGTTTCAGTCGATTCAGGCCGATCTCCCTCTGTAACACAAGCTATAAAATTCTCACCAAGGTCATCGCCAACAGATTGAAAAAAGTTCTTCCTCTTATAGTACCTGAGAACCAGGGAGGCTTCATCAAAGGCAGGCAAATAGCAGACAACATAATCCTGGTGCAGGAAGCTCTTCATTCAAGTCTACGCAGGAAAGACAAAGGTATGATTATTAAACTAGATCTTGCAAATGCTTTTGACAAAGTTAATCATAACTTCCTTTTTGAGGTAATGAGGAAGTTCGGATTCGATCAGTCCTTTGTGAACTGGATAAGAGCCTGTATAGGGTCGCCATGGATAGCCCCCATGGTCAATGGAAGAGTAACAAAAAATTTCAAAGCATCTAGAGGTTTAAGACAAAGATGTCCTCTCTCGCCCCTCCTTTATGCAATCCAAGCCTCGGTTCTTAGCTATCAGCTGGAAAATTCCAGAATCCAAAGCAACCTTCAAGGGCTAAAAATAGCACAAGGTGTGAAAGAAATCAACCATGCACAATTTGCGGACGATACCCTGCTGCTAGGAGGGGCAAGTCTGTTAGTAGCAAAAAGGTTCAAAGAGGAGCTAGATGCATATGCTGCAGTTTCAGGCAGTGAAATAAGTCATTCAAAAAGCAAGATTTTTGGATGGAACATAACACCCAACGAAATGCTGGGAATTTCCAGAGTTCTGGGGATGGAAGGGCAAACCAACTGGGAGGCCTTCTCCTACCTGGGAATCCCTATCTTTAAGGCTACTCCAAGGGCCTCTTATTGGAACCACTTAATAGACAAGCTAAAAAAGAGAATTACCTCCTGGGGGGCGAATTGGCTAAATCTGGCAGGGAGGATAGTCTTAATCAAATCTGTCCTGGCCAGTGTTCCCATCTATTAGAATTCTTTGCTCCTAGCCCCAAACTCCACAATCCAGAAAATGGAGGCAATGCAGAGAAGCTTCATGTGGGAAGGAGGGAAGCAAACAGGCAGGAGACTTCACCTCATAAATTGGGACAAAATATCCAAACCCCTTTTGGAAGGAGGTCTCAACTTTAAAAAAACCCAAGTGCAGAATCTGGCTTTAGGGGTGAAATTGCTATGGCACATTGTCAGTGGTGATCTTGCCTGGAGCAAGGAAGCTATGTGGAAAAAATACTACAGAGGCGCAAGGAAAAGGTGCATAGAAAACCCTTGCAGAGAGACCAAGGGGTCCCCAATCTTCACTCTCTGCCAAAAGGCCACAAGCCTGTTTACTTCTCACCTTACCTGGGTGCCGAGAAACGGGAAAACAGTTAAAATATGGCAGGACTCTATTCTAGGGGACCCCCCTCTAGAATTGAGACAAGACCTACAACGTCTAAAAGGTTGGATGGACGGGCAAAATCTAAGGACACTCTTTGATATCTCAACTTGGGGGAATGATAGAAGCAAATCATGGAAAGGTTGGGGAGTGGGCAATCTGCCTCCGGACTTAGAAGATGACTGGTACGCCCTAAAGCTAAGTCTTCAGGGGAAAGCCCCCATTAAACAAAAAGGGAAAGATGAGAGAGGATGGGGGAAGAATGCTCAATCCTACTCCACCTCTTTGGGATACAACACTTTCCGAAGCATCCCCCACGTCCCACCCAACCCAGCCCTTTGGAAATCCATATGGAATTATAAATCCATCCCCAAAATCGACCTGTTTCTTTGGACCCTCACTCATAACAACATTCAAACAGGGGAGAACCTCCAAAAGAAAGGCTGGGAGGGGCCCTTCAGGTGCCCTCTGTGCCAACAAGCTGAAGAGACTTCAGAGCACCTCTTTCTCAACTGTAGTTACTCAAAAGAAGTTTGGAGGCTGGCAGTTGGGTTGCATACTGACCTTCCCCTTCCCCAAGACATTAAAACCCTCCTACAAAGTTGGAACGCCGTTTATCCTTTCCAATTTAAGAAACAAAGTTATGCCTCGGGGCTCTGGCGAACACTCCCAAGGTTTGTCCTATGGGGGCTGTGGTTGGAAAGGAACAACAAAGTATTCAAAGATAAGAAAATAAGTGCCCCAATAGTAAGTGCAAATGTTCAAGCATTCTTTGGCGAATGGGCTAGTTCCCATCGTCATCCTCAATACAACAGGAAGCTGGAACAAGAAGAAGAGTTTTGGCTAACCCAATTCAAAATTCAAATGCAAACAGGAAACACAGTCAACACCATAATGCAGGAGAATTGGGAAATAAGGACAGGGAGGAAGGAATTTGACAATTGGAAAAGTGAAAGGAAAGCCTATATCCTGTTCTTTGACGGGGCCTCAAAGGGAAACCCAGGTCAAGAAGGAGGAGGAGGATTGATTGTAAGGCCTAACGCAGAAGTCATGGAGAGATACGCCATTGGCCTAGGCATCGCCACCAACAACTATGCAGAAGCAATGGCATTATGGCAAGGCCTGTGCCAAGCTAGTAGGAACGGAATCCGGAATTTGATTATCATAGGAGACTCCCGCATGTTGATTAGGGCCATTATCAGTCCCTTAAAAAACCAAAGCGCACAACTCAATAATTTGATCGACAGAATTCGACTCCTCCTGAAAAAGCTAGACTCATACCAGATGTTTCATGTCCTACGAGAATTGAATAAGGAAGCGGACGAAGAGGCGAATATAGGCGCCCACTTGGCACAAGGATGCATGAATATAAGCGGCCAGTTATCCAAGGTGGACATACCTTGACCCACCTTCACACCAAGAGAAAGGCTCATGCAAGTGGAAAAGGGGGGGACAAAACCAAAAAGACAGCGCCCAAACTCAGCCAATAAAGAGGCGTGTGACATGACAAGCTGGGCAGAGGACGGCCCAAGAAAGATCGGATCACATGCACAGAGGAGACAACAGGTCTATACGCCCATGCCTCTTGGGGAAATCAATGAAGGGTGAAATGATGAATGCAGGATGGGCAAGATTAAATCCGTGAAGCATCCTCAGCCAGGGAACAGACCCATTCTCAGCTGTGAAGCGAACCCGTCTGAGAGGATTAAGAGCACGCGGAACAGAGGAGGGAAGATGGCAGCTAGTTCCAGTCGAAATCTCACCATGGAGGAGCGACTGAAACTTATGGATGAAATGTTGGAAAGCTTGAAGCAGACACTCCAGTATCAACTCGATTTCTTGGAGAACTTAGACTCGGAGGCAGGAAGGCGGCTGGAGCAACAGGAGCAGGATATTTCCACTGTCAAATTTGGATTCACAGAGGAGCTTGGCAAATTACATCAGGAGCTGAAGAACCCAAAAGATGAATTTGAGGATCAGATTGGTCAACTGGAAGGCAAAATGTCCAAGCTGAACATCGAATGGGGGAGGGACCCCAAAGAGTAGTCACCTTCTTGGTCTGCAGTGATTTCTCTGTATAGATCTCAAGGCTTTAAAATAATTCTGGTTTCAGATGAACCAAACCTCTTACAGGGGAGATCGTTAATTTCAGTATTTCTAGTAGTGTAACTTAGCTTATTGCAGGCGGCTGATAAGTGTAGCTCTGCCATTTTGTAACCGAACAGTGGCTAGTACACATCTAATATAAATCTCTCTAAACATTTCTGTCAAAAAAAATATATATAATTCCATCAGGTCCCTTGATCAAGGGTGGCCCTCATCAACAAGTGGGTGAGCTAGAGACTTCAACATTCTAATCTCATTAAGCTACTTGTGCACTCAAAACATTCTAATCTCATTAAGTTACTTGTCCACTCAAAAATCTTGAAGACCATGCAAAATTTTCTTTAAATATAATTCTTTCTAAATATGTTGTTGTAATAATGGTCAGTTGCAGCTTGAATATTGTGTGTAACTTGAATATTGTGTGTTATAATCATGGGGTTGTATTAGTGGGCATTGGTTTGAGACCTTCTCAATCATATCTTTAAATTGGGCAAAGAAATTATCGAATGACTTCATGAGATTATGAGTTGTTCAATTTTACTATATCTCACGACCATGTGAACTGCTCACTTTGACATACCACTAACAATGGTACCTAAATGTACATCCTCATTACAATTTGTTGAAGCTTGGTTATCTACTCTCATGATTTATCATCTTTTTAACAAAGTTGTTATATATCATACTTTTTTCAAGAAAAACACGCATGCATTGCTTTTATAATTGATGCTCAAATTTTTTCTTATTTTAGAAATTGGCTTTGTTGTGCAAGTCCATAGGTTGACATGATGACATTCTCTTTCACTATGGTACTAATATCATCGATATTTATCTCACGAGAAAAGATAAATATTGTTGAGCAATAGGTAAGGATGTTAAGGACATGGGACAATGGTGAGGTTTATAATGTTGGCTTAGGTGGTGAGGTTAATAACACTAATTACACTAGCATTATTATCCTCACCACCTGTAAAGATGTTAAGGACATGTGACAATGGTGAGGTTAATAATGTTGGCTTAGGTGGTGAGGTTAATAACACTAATTACACTAGCATTATTATCCTCGCCACCTATACATATTTGATGAAATCTAAGTTGGTGTTGTTATCCTCACTACTTGTAAATCTTTGATAAAATCTATGCTTGTTATTATCCTCTCTCTCTCTCTCTCTCTCTCTCTCTCTCTCTCTCTCTCTCTATATATATATATATATATATGCTAAAATCTTTAATGTCACACATCTTTATTCTAGTGGTGGATAGTATTTATCCTTTCCCTATCTTACTATAGTATCATATTCTAATATTGAGATTCCATTACACATCAATGCTCCCCATTTTCGAAGGTTATATTTTATCCATTAAGCACGTGAGAGGATAAATAATGTTGAAAAGGGTGTACAACACCATGTAGAATCTAAGCAAGAGTATATGAAGAACACCAATAAACACTATGCGACACATGATTATTGTATGCAATAACATCGAGAAGCTTACAACTAGACTCCACATGTGACATCAATGTTATCGTATGTAGTATTCACAGGACAGTGCCACATATCAATGTACACACACACACACACACACACACACACACACACACACACACACAGATATATGTTAAAATATAAGTTGTTGTTATTATTTTCACCACATTTATACCTCTAAGTCGATCTTTTTACCCTAACCACCTATATATATTCCAATATTGAGATTCCATTATACATCAATACCCCCCTTTTCCAAGGTTATATTCTATCTATTAAACACGAGAGAGGACAAATAATGTTGAATAGGGTGTACAACATTGTGTATAATTTAAGCAAGAGTGTATGAAGAACAACAATGAACACTATAAGACACATGACTATTGTATGCAACAACGTTGGGAAGCTTACAACTAGACTACACATGTGATGCCAATGCTATGATATGCAATACTCATAGGACAATGCACATATCAACGTATATTGTACACACGCACACCCACATACACACACATCACATATATATGTTAAAATCTAAGTTAACGTTATTATTTTAACCACCTTTATACCTCTAAGTCGATGTTTTTACCCTAACCACCTATATATATTCCCCTTAGGCACTTCCCCTCTTTCATAATTGTGGCAAGTGTAAACCTATCACTGTTGATTATGGTAGTTGACCCAATAAGGACATCGAGTGAGACATGCAACAAAGGTAGTCAGAGGAGAGGATTGACCCCGAGACCCCTTGCATGAAGCTCAAAATGCTCAACCACTATGTTTGCTAAAATATAAGTTGGTGTTGTTATTCTCATTACTTGTATATATTTGCTAAAATCTATGCTAGTGTTATTATCCCCACCACCTATATATATGTACTAAAATATTTAATGTTACACATCTTTATTCTTATGGTGGACAATATTTATCCTTTTCGTGTCTATAATCTCATATTCCAATATTGAGATTCCATTACACATCAATACTCCCCATTTTATAAGGTTATATTCTATCCATTAAACATGGGAGAGGATAAATAATGTTGAATAGAGTGTACAACACTGTGTAGAATTTAAGTAAGAGCATATATGACACATGACTATTGTATACAATACCATCATAAGGCTTATAACTAGACTCAACATGTGACATCGATGTTATGATATGTAGTACTCACATGATGGTGCCACATATCAACATATAATGTACACACATACACATAGATATATGCTAAAATCTAAGTTGGTGCTATTATTTTCACCACCTCTATACCTCTAAGTTGGTGTTATTATTTTCACCACCTCTATACTTCTAAGTCGATGTTTTTATCCTAACTGCCTATATATACTATATATACTCCAAGAAAAACTTTGTGGAAAAACCCTAAGACACTTCCCCTCTTTCAAAGTTATTTCAAATGTAAACTTATCGATAATGATTATGGTAATTAACCCAATAGAAACATTGAGTAAAACATACAACAAAAACAACCAAAGCAGAAGATTGAACCTAAAAACCTTTATCATATACAGTAAATTCGATATACTATACAACTAAACTTTACGTGTGATGGCAACGTTATGCAACGTGATCTTCGCAAACTAGTACCAATTATTGATATGCAATAATGATCGAATAGTGGATTCCATCGATCTTAGAGTTAGGTTGAATGAATTTTATCCTTAAAATATGAAGCAAGCATATTCTGGAAAAGCAACCAGGTTCAACGAATTTCTTTCCTAGCCCTTCATATATTTAGCAAGCATATTCATGAACTAGGGAAAAATTAAGAATTCTATATTTTAAATATAGAACAATCATGACATTGAATAAAATAGAATTGAATATAGACAATAATGATATACAAGGTTTATGTATGGCACGCCATGAATATTTCACAATAAAAATATAAAAAATACAGAATCCAGAGTTGAAATTCATCTGGACGTACACAGCTAAAAGAGAAACCTGTCTCTCCTGCCACGTCTCCAAGACCGGTTTGGCGCGCTAATGCTCTTACGCTGTTTGCACGCGGTTTCCACGCGGCATGCCCCGATTGGAGAAATGACTCAGAGCGCGTGAACCCAGGGTCTTCGCGCCCCCTTCCCACAGACGAGATTTCTGTCGGGTACAGCGTCGCTTTTGATCGTTAATCGGCGGTTAGTATACTGTAAGCGTGTCGGTAACGAAAGTTCAAAGGCTTTTTCGTAGCGAGTTAAGCGGCTGTGCTAGTAAATAATAAGAAGAGGACGAGAGGGCTCTTTGCGACGAGAGGGTTTTTTGCGAGAAGTGATCGCGTTAGTAATAAGTAAAGAAGAATTGGACGAGGGTCTGTAGTGACGAGAGGAAGCGAGAGGGTTTTGAAGAGAAGTGAATGGCAAGCTCAGTACAGGCAGCGGCGGTGAATTTTCCCCCTGGATTCAGATTTCGGCCCTCAGATGAAGAAATTGTGGGATATTATTTGAAGAATAAAGTGCAGGGCAATAAATTCGAGTTCGACGTTATTCGCGAGGTCGATCTCTACAAATGCGAGCCCTGGGACTTGCCTGGTAATTATCTTAATCACTTGCGAGTGGTAAACCCATTTTGATTTTTGTGGGTATGTATATAGATTATCATGTTAGAAACGGAATAAAGGGTTAGGTAGATGCTTGATCACGTTTTCCTTGATGGGAGATGCCTGGATATTGAAAAATTAAGTATTTAAAAAACTGGGGAGTATAGATCCTTTCTCATGTGAGCATATTAATGCAATTAATCTCACGAGAATAATTGAAACCGATGAAAAATGGGTGACTATGAAGGACACTCCTGAGAGATGTGTCAGAGGACACTGATTTTGAAGATTCAATTAATCCCCAGAAATGATATTTCAGAAGTCTATGTATTAGTATACATCTTTGACCCATCTCTCATGGATTTCATTCAAATGTTTAACCTTTCATGGGTTTGAATATTCCTCAGTGAATGCTGTTTTGAATACTCAATTATTCTCAAAAAAAAATCTTTTAGTAGACATAATAAATCTTTTAGTAGAGATAATTTTTAATGACTAATTTTTTTATGAATTTGAATAGTCCTCAAAGAAGACTGATTCTGAATACTCAATTAATTCCATAAAATGATATTTCAGATGTCCATGCTTAAAACGATATTTCAGATGCCCATGTTTCACTAGACAGCCCATGTTTCAGTAGATATCCCGTATGTCTACTAAAGCATGGACTTCTGAAATATCATTTTTATCAATATGTCTACTGCAGCATGGACTTCTGAAATATCTCAGATGTTCATGCTTAAACCGATATTTTAGATGTCCATGCTTCAGTAGACAGCCCATGTTTCGGTAGATATCCGTATGTCTACTGAAGCATGGACTTCTGAAATATCATTTTTATCAGTATGTTTACTGCAGTATGGACTTCTGAAATATCATTTTTTGGATGTCTACTGAAGCATGAACTTTTGAAATATCATTTATATGGACTTTTGAAATATTATTTTTTGGGATTAATTGAGGATTTAAAATCACCCTACTCAATTACTCCTGAAAAATGATATTTCAAAAATCCACACTCAGATTGATATTTTGATATTTCAGAAGTCCACACTTCGTAAACATACAGATATTTACTGAAGCATGGACTTTTGAAATATCAGTTTTTGGGATGAATTGAATATTCAAAATCAGCCTCCATTTGAAGCATGGATTTCTGAAATATCATTTTTTTGGGATTAATCAAGTTTTCAAAATCAGTCTTCCAATGTCCACTGAAGTATGGACTTCTGAGATATCATTTTTGGGGATTAATTGAGCTATTCAAAATCTACTTTCGAATGTTTAGACTCTACTGAAGCATGGTCTTCTGAAATATCATTTTTTGGGATTAATCGAGTATTAAAAATCAGCCTCCGGATTATCATTTTTGGGATTAATTGAGTATTCAAAATCAGCCTTGTCGGCCAATTTCCAAGCAATTTCGAAATCCACTTGAACGGTTGACCCGATTCATGTTCTGCGGGTACGACATCCCAACCCCTCCCTATTTCTTCGGGTACACCCTGGAAATTCTACCTACGTGAAAAGGTGGATCAAACTAAAGAGATTCATTTAGGGTAGGGGCATCTCAAACTAAAGGGATGAAACCAAAAAATATACCTTTACCTCAAAATTTTAGAAAGTCTAAACCTTTAGAAAAGGTACATCTGTATTAAATGAAAAATATATCTGAGGCTGCTATCAAAGTTATGTGGTCAAATTCCAGTGTTATGCTCTGTTTTTAACTTGGAGGTGTGTGTGGGGTGTTTTTGTGTTTTGAGGATTTTGAATATTGATATTGTCGTTTCTTCAACTCCGTCCTAGTCTCTATATTTTTTGAGAAGGAAGCAGGGTATGCAGCCGCACAGTTACACCCTTCTCACTGAAGTATGAACATTAAAAATCAGGCTCCGGATATTACTGAAGTATGAACTTCTGAAATATCATTTTTGGGATCAATTGAGTATTCAAAATCAGCATTCTCTGAAACAAAAAAATATACATTTACCTCAAAATTTTAGGAAGTCTAAACCTTGAGAAAAGGTACATCTGTATTAAATGAAAAATATATCTGGAGGCTGCTATCAAAGTTATGTGGTCAAATTCCTGTGTTATGCTCTGTTTTTAACTTGGAGGTGTCTGTGGGGTATTTTTGTGTTTTGAGGATTTTGAATATTGATATTGTTGTTTCTTCAACTCTGTCCTAGTCTCTATATTTTTTGAGAAGGAAGCAGGGTATGTAGCCGCACAGTTGCACCCTTATCAATTATAAAGGAATTCTGAGCAAATACACAGATTACAGACAGAGAATATAGATGTGTAGACTCTAAATACCTGGTAGATTCATTGGTTCGTTCACTAGGCACATACTTAGAGCAACCGTGCCAAGGATCACCATGTTTCGTTCACTCGTTTGAACTTGGAAGTTCGTTGTTAGTGTTACTGTTCACTGGTTTGGACTTGGAAGTTCGCTGTTTGTGTTACTGTTCACTGGTTCAGTCCACTATAAAATTGCATATCCCGAAGTTTTCTCTACAGTCACTGGTTCAGTCTATAGCGAAAGAGTCATATACTCTATATCGGCACCTTATCTGATGCTCTCTATTAGCTAGACATTTAGCACCTAGTTTCTAGCTTAGCTTGTTCTTAAATGTTGATATCTTTTTCCTTTTCGAATTGTTAGATGTTTTGGCCCTCCCACTGTGTATCGGCACTCGTTGTATTGTCGTAGTACCATGAATTTACTTTTGTGATCAGCACTCATTGTATTATTGTAGTCTCATGAATTTACTTTTATGATCATTTGTTGGACATTAATATCTTTACTAGAAGCGGTAGAAGCGGGGATCCGGTTAGTGTTCTCTTGTTCAGAACTTCAAAATCTTGAGAAATGTGTGGGCGACAAAGGTGGGCAACTGTCCATGGCATAGAGAAAGAAATGGGGGCGAATCAATGTGTTTTTTTGTTTTAATCGTAGTCCCATGAATCTTGTGATCATTGGTTGGACATTAATAAAACTATCTTATCTTACTAGAAGCTGGCGATCCTGTTAGTGTTCACTTGTTCAGAACTTCAGAATCTTGAGAAATGTGTGGGCGACAAGGGTGGGCAACTGTCCATGGCACAGAGAAAGAAATGGGGCGATTCAATGTGTTTTTTGTTTTAATTTTTGAATGATTAGCTAGGGTGTTTTTTGGAAATTGAATTTTTTGACATTTTTTTGGTAAATCCAAATTGGGTTCAGTTCAGTTTGGGTACCAATTCATTGACTGTAACGAATCCGAAATTGAACTGAAAAATTCGGTTGAACTATTTTTTGTTCCGAATTTCCGAAAATTCCAAAATGGAGGAATTTGGTAACTATGCAGTATACCATAACTACAAAGGAGTTTTGCTATAACTGACCCAAACTACAAAGGAGTTTTGCTATAACTGACCCAAATTACAAAGTAAAGTAAAAGATACGCCTTAACCTACACTCGTAAGATATCAATGAACGTAATGATAATAGAGCGCAACCTCTATAAGAGCTTTGTACAACTAAAATTTGTTGGTACAGTTTACCTTTATTGTGAAGGTAAATTATATTAGGAAGTAAAAAGCCCTTAAAAAATTGGATGTTATCTACTAATTAAAGACGTACAGAATAGAGTTGAATGTCAAAGCAGTTATGAAGTTATTAACCACCATCTGCCATCTTCCCAATGCAGTAAGAAAAAAGTTAAAATATTCACCCYGCTTCCACCAATTTAAACTTGGCAAAGAACTGCCCTTGCCCMTTGAGATGTATTAATTGGGTTATCCAATCTAACATAAACATAAACTAACATAGTTAAAGGGATAGGAGATAATAGAAGAGAGCMTAGGTTGTCAATAGAAACATGTCTGTATTAGATTTACTGCAACTTTTAGCTCCTGCCAAATTTTATTTGGATCTCCATATAATATGGACTAAAGATTTTGGTTGAAAGGAGAGCTAAGTCACTGACTTTATACATATTGTCATACGTTTTATTCAGTGTACACTATAGAGGATTGCATGAAAGAGAGGTCTAATCATTAATGTGCCATCTCTGCACCATCTTTGCACAATTAAAAGCCTTGGTGAGCACAGTGCCAATGGATAGCCTTTTTCCCATTKTGTGGCGTGCTCCCATCGTATCCACTTCTACTAGCTCATATCTCGGATTTTGAATGTTTATCATTATGAACGCTCAAAAATTTGAAATTTAGCTTTATGTCTAACTCTTGTGGTGACGAAAGYGAATTAAAGAKGGCATTGGAGGGCATGGTTTTATGTGGTGAGCCCTGTTTTGTTTTCTTTTTAGTTACACACAAACTTGCAACAATTTAGTTTGGATCTATGCAAGCTTACTTAAAGCAGTAGAAAATTGATCTCAAATCCTTCTCTCGACTTTTCTTATTATTTTTATTCGCCCTCATGCATCGTTGGTCTTCATTTCCTTTTGGAGGTTCTTAAAATGCACAAGGCTTGATAGTTGTAACTTTTTTTTTATCCCAGATTACATTCATACCGAGAAATTTACAGTGCATCCATCTCCCTATTATGAGATAAAATTTATTTTCAAATTTAGGAACCAAGGTGATATGGCTCTTAGAAATAAAGAGATGTGCTCGTTTTTCCATAAGCAATATAACAATATTGTCACCCAACCATATGCACAAAGGCCACCCCCGAGCACCTTAACCTTGACAAATAAAATAATTCAGGAAGCAAACCAATAGCCAACCAAGGTAGTGCGCCTTTCTCCAAGGTTAGCGCACCAAGCATGAATAACCAAAGACCAAGAAGAAAGTCCAAACCATAACCAAGAGATAGTCTAACCAAAAGCCAAAATCCCAGTTGCAGCAACTGCACATCTCCAAACTTGCGCACCACTAGTCCTTATGCAGTTGTGAGAGTGAGAGTGACAAATGAGCTCTAGCGCCCTCTATTTATACTGTTCTATCTCACTTGACTGGGTCGACTTCTCTTTCTAGAGGCTAATAACTCAATATTAAATATTCAACGTTGACTAATATCTCACTTCACTGGGCCGACTTCTCTTTCTTGAGCTGACTTGTCTTCTAGGGTTATTATCCAACGTTTTAGGGTTTCTCTTGCTTCCCAGAATATTCTAGTCTTGTCAAAGGTTACACATGGAGGTTAATACCTCACGCAACTACCATAGTATCAACATTCTCTCCTAGCTAGGGAGGTATTAAAGGTAATGGTCTTGAGCACAAACATACCATTCAACCGGTAGCATCATCATAGCCACACATGCTATCTCATGATCACGTAGATCAACTCACGAGCAACATCATCATTATTAGTATCATTTGATAGCATCAACTGCATCATCTCTCAAAGCCATACTCCATCTGAGTAATTGGGCATGATGCTGAATAAGTCACTCACTCCACATAGTGATACAAGTGCCATTCTTCTAATATGGACATATGTCCTAGAAGAATAAATGTTCCAACAGATGCTGGAAGCCACACCATGTGCTACAAGGACTATTCTTCTAATCCAGACATACGTCCTAGAAGAATCACTGTCCTGCACCATTTTCCCTTCGGCCAATACTGTGAACTCAAGGAAAATGTTTGTCTTGTACCAATCTCTCCACTCTGGTCACTACTGTGAACTCAGGGAGACAAACCATTCTTCTAATCCGGACATATGTCCTAGAAGAATAACTACCCATGGTACATCAACAATCTGTCAACCTGGACCATTCTCCACAGGGAGAATGTCTGTCCACCGGCAATCTTTCCTGCCTGTACCATTCTCCGCATGGAGAATGTTTGTCCATCAGCATACTGACTATCCATCTAGCTGACAATCATCTCCAACACTAGTGATAGTCTCCATGGCAATTAGAACAATCCCATCCAATAGAACACAACTGTGTCTATCCATAGTAGTACACAACCACTCCTAGTAGCACACGGCTACTAACCAGTGACATAGTCACTATCAGTGGATCACATCCACCACAATAGCATACAACTATTGTCCAGAGACATATAGTCTCCACAACAATCATATCTGTTGAAATTAGTGCAGTTGCAAGAGCCATTCTCCGGGAGGATGGCATAAGACCCTAACTAAGATCTAGGCCCCCCCCAGTACACTCCTGGAGTTCTTGGTTTGGGACCAAGAAGTTAGAGCTATGGAAAAAGACCCTAGTAAGGGCCCCCAGTATATTGCTGGGGTTCTTGGTCAAGGACCTAGATGTGTTCTAGGGGCCTTGGATGTGTTCCAGGGAATCCTTGCTTGGTGCTTGGATTGATCCTTGGATGTGTTGTAATGTCCCCATTGGCCTAGGAAGCATAAGGAGTGGTTTCACTAGCCTAAATTGGTTCCTGTAGGCTAAGTCGGAAAAGTCACCTAGGAAACTCAACTTTTGCCTAGGAAATAACTTATAAAGTGAAAAAGGGAAAAATGGGGACATGGGTCCTAGGCAAATGAAGTCACTTAAAAATTATAAAGTGTGCAAGCATAAAGTGACTTTAAAAAGAAAATAAGAAGTAAAGTGAGCGGGAAATAACTCAATGGAGAAATAAAAGAGGGGAAAAGAGGAGGCGCCCCTCATTCTTGCATCCACTCATTGATAAAATAGATTTGGAGAGCTCTTGGAGAGTTTTCTAGGGTTTTCGGAAACCCTTTGCAGCTATCTCTGGTTTCGGTGTTGCAATGATACATCCTAGCTAGTTTGTGAAGAGATCACTTCAGATTTCTTCCTTGCGCTTCAGTGTGGTTAAGTTTCCATCATTTGGCAGTGGATTTTGTGTGTAGAAGTCGATGGTTGTTGTGTGAGCTGAGTTCCTTCCATGTAGGACGAGTTTTCCTTAGTAGGCGGAGTTATCTCATTCAAGTGTCGAGTTTCCTTGAAGCTGACTCATATTTATTTCTTGAAGCCTGAATTCTGGCATGTGGGGCCAGTTTATCTGCTACAAGTCGAGTTTTCTCACTGGCTGTTGTTTTCCCTTGGTGTTGGGCGAGTCCTTGCTTAGCTGGACAATTTTCTTTGCCTTGGGAATGAGTTTACCCCTTGTCGGGACATGCTAATACTTGGGAGGTCGAGTTATACCCTTGGGGTCGAAGATTACTTGAAGGAGTAGTTCACCTCTATGATGGGCGCATTTCTGAGTTTCCAGACTGAGATATTTACATAGAGAGACCGAGTTATTCAGCTAGAGACCATACACTCTCAAGTGGGGACGAGTTTCATATCTGCTGGTCGCATCCTTCACATTGGGATTCAAACTTATCAACTGGGCGAATTATTATCCGGTTTGGGAGCTAGAATCTTCATATGTGGGGTCGAATACTCTGTTACAAGCTTGTTGGGCGCTAGTGGCTCAAACCATTACCTACAGGTCACTATATTACTTCAATTTGCTGTAGATTCTTCTCTACAGGTAGCCTTATCTCTTGTACATCAAGCCATTTGGCAATAATATATATATAACCAGGTTCCTCAGTCTTTCATTGTGCATTTTCTGATATATATATGTATATGTATATGGTGTTATTGCTGTCCTAATTAAGATTAACACCCAAGCTGTTCTGAAAGTTGAACTGATGTCTATCATAATGCTAGACAATGGATTGGAGGTCCTTTGAATTCTGCTATTAGAATATTCATTTATGAACTGTTTGATAAATTGTCTTTGCCACACAAACCAAGAAAAACTCAATGACTTTTGCCAGACATCGCAGTGGTTGATTTGTTCATGAATTGTTTGACAAAACACATAACCAAAATTGAAAAGAAAATTGCAAATCCCTAGCAGGAATATTATAGTGGTATCAGAGCATGTTCCTCTGCAGCTGTGGGTTTTGAGGGGCACATATAATAAGATTTATGAGACGAGAAGACGAGCAGAACATTACCTACCGAAGACGTAGGGGAAGAACCCCAGATCCCCCTGGTAGGAAGAAGAAGAAGTGGTTAGAGAAGAAGAGACAGGAGAGGCAACACCATCTATCACACCTAAGGGAAAAAAAACTATGGGGGAAGAAGATTATACCAGGATCA
>ML807954.1:188933-215954 GCA_009831015.1 Picea engelmannii
TCCGTGATTGTTTCCGTTCATATGGGATGCTTGTGACATGTGTCCTTAACATCTGATGGACAACCTTTAGCTCGCAGTATTTGATAGAGGAAATAGTCCTTGAGATGCAGTTTGCCTGTCAAATTCCAAGCTTCTAGCATTAATTTTCCATGTAAAACATTTCAGAAAGGTTAAGGTTGTGAATAAGCTTCTTTTAAGTCATATTTTTATTGTAATCAGGATTGCTTAAATTCTAGCCTTCCTGAATGCTTATAAGCTACTAATAATAGTAATGAATTACTTGTGCAGGATCTTTATGTGTTATCTCGGGTTTTCAGAAAGGCCAAACAAGGTTTAAATGATCAAGAGCCAACTCAGGAAGTTGGTTTGCCTATGTTAAACAACACCTTGTCTCCTACTGATGTCTCAGATGGTGACATTGAAGATCAGTCAGAAGATAGGTGTTCACAGGGAAAGCAGGAAGAAGATGCCCCGGCAAGTTCAAGCTTGCGGTCAGAAACATCGGAGATTTTAGACAATAAGGCCGAAGACAATAATTGTATTGATGGACCAATGGAAACTCTCCAGGACAGATCCAATCCAAGTTGCAATTTGGTATCAATCCATGAGACCTCTTTCAACAAAAATGTAGGTAGAGGGTGATCCCTTTTAGAAGAGTAATCAGTGTAAAAGCTACTAAGTGGTGCTTCCTTAATTATTAGTTTTAAAAGCTTGCTTTAATCTATCTTAGCTGCAGCAAAGTATTGGGAGTATTTGATATTTATAATGTTTTTCTTATAATATTGCTGTCCAGGATGAATCTCAGCGGGGGAGCCAAAAATTGCAACAACCTGCTTCTTTCTGTTTACTATGGGAGGAAGAGGATTTCCAACAGATTCCTGAAAACGCATATTTGTCTAATAATGATTATTTGCCTGGGAATCAAATAAATTCGTCTGGCATGGAATCAATACCATTTAATGGAAATTTTCCTGTTGCCCAGGATTTTGATGAGGATAATCTTGACCTTTCATCCTTACTAGAGAACTTTGAAAACTGTCCTGAACTTGATGAATTTCTACCCCCAGTGGAGGAAGAGAATAACGATGAAGTTGAAATCCAAATTCGCTCTCGACCTCAATTGTGGCTTCAACAGCCATTGCCTAGTCAAGGCTCTGCTCCGAGAAGACTTCGCCTGCAGATACACAAAACTGAAGCATCTGCAAATGGAAGAAAGCAGCATCTGCTCACTCTAAATGACCAGTCAGCATCTTATGACTGTAACAGTGATGATTCCGAGGTGAGAAAGATTCCATTAAATTTGTATAGTGGTACTTATTTGTGTCAATTTTGAACAGATAGTTGTGTGTTGCAGATTTATTATGAGACCTAACTAGTGTATACGGTTCCCAAATATTGATCACACATCCTACATGATATAGACCCATGCAAGTTGTCTTTACTGTGGTCAGAGTAGGCAATCAAATGTTGATTTCCTTTCGAGGCAGTGCACATGGCTCCCTACTTTTCCATTTTGGGATTTACCATGATTTTGTTTTCCTATGCTTTTTGCTTCATAGTTTTCCTGTGAATTAGAAAATTCAAAATATTAGTGGAATAGCAAAATGAAAGGACAATCATTTGAATTTTCAAGAGATATCGTTTTTATGACTGTTGTGCTTTGGTTTTGTGTGGCTGTTTGAATTGAACAATACTTTGTGGACAGGTTATCACACAGCTGGAAGACTCTCTACAAGCATCCTACCCTAGTCAAATAAGCTGTTGTGGTGTAGAAGGTATGCCTGGTATTGAGGTTTTATGAATGTTAAACTTTTAGATTGCTTCTTTCTCTTTTATTAGCACTATTTTTTGTATCTGGGCCTATTTCAAGTAGAAAGAACATTGTACAGAAATATATAAACGGATGGTTCATTCTATTTGTAATTTTTGCCAGATAATGTAGGAGCTCTTGTAACTGAATTTCAATATATTGCAGATGATGCAGATTCTGATATATTCCATGATTCTGTTGAGAGTTCTGAAAGAGTAGCAAATGGTCATGACTTTAATTTGGCACCGACCCAACTTTTAATCTCTAGTTTCTTTCCTATTGGGGAGGCTTCAGAGAAAAGTGACATGTCTGTTAACGTCAAAGAATCGGGAGATAAATCTGTTCTTATTGAGAGATCAGAATCTGCGATGTCATCAGCTTGCAGTCAGTCTTCATCCTCAGAAGTTCAAACGGAGACAACTGTATCACATACTACAAGTTCTCAAGAAACGGACATGGTCAGTGTGAAATCTTCTGCTTTAGGAATGGAATCTCCCACTGTTCTGGCTTCTAAGAAGGTCTTGATCTCAGAAGTTGCATCTAGTTTTGGCTCCAGACAATTGGGAGCTATTAGTTCTAATCATAATGCCGTGTCAGAGAGCCACATGTCTTATAAAGGGTGTGTTAAGTTCACAGGCTTCAATGTGATTTTGTCTTGCTTGAAACGGAGAGGCAAGTCTAGAGAAAAGTATGTAACATCTGATTGGGTAGAGGAGTCAAGGAATGTCACAGAGAACTTTCCCGATCTCTGTTCTAAAGACTCTTGGAAAGGTTTTAGCAATTTAAAGAAGGCATTGGGTATATTCATTCAGCCTTATCAGCTTCAAAGCAAGATATCCAAGGGTGCTAATTGTATTTCATTAATATGCTTGCTCAGCACAGTGTTTTTAGTCTTGTGCATATGGAACACATGCCATTTTGCTCGAAGCTCATCTAGTATCATTTTATAATAGAGATCCTGATTTCTTGCATTATGTAAACAACAGCTGCTGCTGAATCTTTATATATTGATAGTCTCTGTATATAACCAAAATCCTTTGTTGTATTCACTCTTCACAGAAGACCAGGAATGCCTTTTGGATTCAGGCTTCTTTTTTGTCAAGTTGTTTGTCATATTATGATCTATGAAGTTTGGCATCCTACCACATAATTGCACTTTCTTGATTTCAATTGATGTATAGGATGGGTTGAATCTGTCTGCTTGGGCCGGACAAGGATTGTAATCTACTATATTTTCTTGGTCTGCTTGAGTTGGCATTATATTCAGCCCAATTTGAAAGATTTTTGCATAGACCAATTCCCTTATGGGAGGATTATGATAAGCATGTAACTTCGCCATTGTAAGCATACCTTGTTTTTATACTTGGGCACTTCATTTGATATCACTTCTCTGTTTTGTGCTTGAGTGAAAAATTTCATGTTTACGAGTTATTTTAATTTTTCATTTTTGAGTTTTGCTGGGCAGAGCTTTATCTTGGTAGAATTTCACTCATTATGGATGGTATGATTCACTGATCTAAAATTAGAGAAGGTGATCATTGCTTGGTGTATGCCTACAATGCTGAAGATATCAATCCTTTCATGCCAATGCACACCATTCTTTCTAAGTTAGTTGGTAGAAGCAGGGCTGTGATGAAAAACAAAGACATTTTAAAGCAAATGTTATGCAGAAGGGATCAAACACACTTGCTGATAATAAGCTGTAAGCAGTATTCCTCTTTGACGCTTATATGCTTTTTGAATGAGTTTGTTCTTGTGCTATTGTAATGGTATTCATTGTAGAATAAGTTGCTTCAGAAGTTTATGTATGAAGACAAGTTTCAAATGAGTTTTTATTTTTCAGTTGAAATCCTTATTCCTATATATGATTCTGAATATATGGCTTTTCCCTGATGTTTTGTCTTTAGTTCCAAGATGAATCAGAGTTAAAACATTGCAAAGACAAACAGGACTCAGAATTTCATTGGCACAATGCTTTGCTACCTCTCAAAAGTTTGTGTAAGATGTAGACTGCACTTAATTGTTATTGGAGTTCAAATGATCACAGATTTCTTTTTTCGAAGGATCCCAACAGCTCTTAAATTCCGAGTGCCTTGCATGTTAGTACCCACTGTAGATAGGTATAGTACCTACTCTAGATAGGCATACTCAACCCATAACTTGAATTATAAACTTAATTATCTCTCTCTCTCTCTCTATATATATATATATTCAAACCATGGATCCACCTGCTTCTCCTCTTACCCAATTTAGCATGTGCATTCAAAGACATATATATCTTCAAACCATGGATCCACCTGCTTCTCCTCTTACCCAATTTAGCACGTGCATTCCTCTTGTGTGTATATATATAGGTCTTCGAATCTTCAAGCCATGGATCCACCTGCATTTCCTCTTACTCAATTTATCATGTGCATTCTTCTCATCCTTATCTCCAATCTGCCGTTTATCCATGTGCTTATAGGTCTTTATATATATATTAACCTGGAAAAAAATCTTCTCATTTTATTATTTGATAAAAGGTGTACACTTTAATCTGAAAAACTGTTAATAATCTGTCAAAAAACAGAGCTAGGGACAAGTCTGAAATAATTTGTCAAAACACAGAGCTAGGGACGAGTCTGAAAAACTTCATATAGCATAAAAGTTTCCCGTGGCAAACAGAGCTTCCTGAAAATAGCATATAGCATAAAAGCTTGCCGCGACATGAAGGACAGTGGGTTCATAAACACTAGAAACAGAGCGCCTTTTGGCATGAAGGCTAGAACCATAGATTAAGGCTATAAACCAGTCTGGTCTAGATGAGTCCTAAAAACAACAGAGAAGCTGTCTCTGCGCTTGTAGGGGAATTTCCTTAGATGATTCTGATGGTGCTGGTGAGATGCACCCCATTGGATGTGTCTATCTGCAGATGACCTGCATCCAAGTTGACTGCTGCCTTGGTGTCGAGTTCCCTGAAGATATGGTAGAAAGAGAGGTGACCAACCTTGGAGATTCGATCCAAAACCTTCATAATGCTCATCTGATGTTGTGTATGCTTCTAACCTGCAACAAGCCTGTGAGCCAACCAATGATGATCTTTGATTCTCCAAAAACCTTAACCGATGTTGCACCATGGCCCTAGGCTATTGTGAGAAGGGTAGAATGAGAGGTGACCAACCTTGGAGATTCGATCCAAAAACTTCATCACACTCACCTGATGGTGTATGCTTCTAACCTGCAATGAGCCTGTGAGGCAATCGATGATGATCTTTGAGTCTCCAAAAAACCTTAACCGATATTGCCCCATGGCCCTAGTCTATTGTGAGAAGGGTGTTGGCAGCAAGAAGCTCTATGTGGTTGTTTGATCCCATGTCTAGCCTAAGCTTGAAGCTTATCTTTGAGTTGTCCTGGAGTCGAATCCAACCTCCTGCACCACTCTGTCCATGTTGGCTGTAGCTTCCTCATCAAATATTCATTGGGCCATGCCTTCGGTGCTTGGAGGAGGGTCAAGTGTTATGGGTAGTTTTTCCTTCTTGGGCTTTGGCTTGGGTCCAAGGCTTTCTTTTGGGTAAATTAAGTACACTCCTAATGGAGTGGACCTTTACCCTTGGAAAATGGAAGCATTGTGGGTGAGCCAAAGACCATGAGCCTTGTAGAGGGAGAGCTAGTGTCGCCCATGGGACAAGTCACTGAGAGCGTGCTCGAGGGACATGCCTTCCCATGTGCCTTTGATTGAGTAGAGGGTGCAATTGTTGCTAGAGGCCATCGTTTGAAATGAGCTTATATCCCCCTTAAACTGTTAGCACATTTACGAAGTCGTGGATGTGCTTGATGCCCCAACGACCAAATTCTTTGTGTTTCAAGATATTCTCCCATCCGATTACTGGAATGCCCCCTATTATACCTTATATTATATTAGGTTCCACATTGTGATTTTCATTACAATGATGGAGATTTATTGTTGGTTCCTTGGAGCTTTTGGATTGACTTGGGGGAGATACACTTTTATTGAGCTTCTTCTCCTTGGAAGTAGAGGTCTTTGGTTTGGAGGAGTCTCACTTCTCCTTGGTTGGATGATGTGCTTGCTAGTTTGGTGGTCTTCTCACATGTGCTTGCCTTGTTGATCACCACTTGGTTGCATATTTGATGGTTGTGGAGCATGCTATCTTATTATGGTATGATTGATATGCTTATCTTGGATATGGATGATAGTTCTACCCCCCTAAGGGGTTAGATAATGATGGTATGGTTGATACGCTTATCTTTGACATGGATGATAGTTCTACCCCCCCGCCCCCCCAACAGTTAGATGAGGATGGAGTTAGGAGATATGTGTCATGATTTTTGGGATTTCCTAGTGACTATGGCATGATAATGTGGTATTATTTGGTGTCATTAGGAAGGGGCGTTCTACATGGTCTTGTTTTTTGATGTGTGATGGGGGACATGCTTGATGATTGGATGGGTTAGCGCTTCTTTTATGCCCCCTTCTCTTATGATGTTGCTATGTTGGGATGATTCATGTTGCCTTTGTGAGATTTTCCTAGGTGATTTAACTTAATAATGTAGCAATTGCTAGAGATCACCTAGGGGGGACTGTGTTTCATGATGTTAGTACCTTCATTGATGTGTTATTTCTTAAATTCGAGTTCAAAGGGGGTTATTGTTATCGTGGTGGGGTTTTGTGCACATGTTGATTGGTTGCATGTGTTTTGTGGATCACTTTTTATTTTTGAAGATTGGTTATGGAGCATTATGTTAGGAGGAATATTTTATTGTTATATCTATCATGCACCTTGGAGGGTGCACTTTGTGAGCTCTTTTAGGTGGACCCTTGAGCACATGCTCCTAGATTGAAGAGTATTTTATTATATTTTGCATGCATCCATTCTTGGAGGGTGACTATGTGGACCCATTTAGCATTTGCCTTGGTATACTACCTATTTTTGGATAGCATGTCATCTCTTGGAGGTTGGATGAGGGGTACCTCTCTTGAAGAAGATGACATCCACATGCTTTGATATTGTCAATGATGGATCTAATTACTCCAATATTCTACTATTTGTTGACTTGTCATGGAGTTAGTTAGAAAGAAATATACATTTTTTATGGGAGACTTAACTCACTCTATATAAAGAGGAGTTTCTTTCCATTTCATTTGGAATTGGCAATTGGATGATTATGAAGTGAAAGTAGTGATTGAAGATTGGAGCTTGGATATTATAGTGTTGGGCTTCCTTATGTATCTAATTTGAAGATTATTGGAAGATTAAGGTATTGTTCCACTTTGTTGTATGGTTTATTTGTGCTCTTCAATTGTTGTTCATGTTGTTGTAGATGTTTTTTGTTGCCATTCTTTTATAAAGGTTTAGTAATAAATTCATTCATCAAGGAGTAAATGTGAGAAGGTTCTCCCTCTTGGGTTATTAGCTATTTTATTTTAACAATTGTTCTTTATTCTATTAATTACGTTGCAGATTGAGAAGCACATTTCAATGATAAAAACAACACCTTTATGATTTGATTGATGAGTGGCAGCCTTAGCTCTCCAATATTAGTTTTTCTACAACACATTTCCAACAAATACTTAAGGTTCAATTGTATGGATATAGACCCTTTTTACCTTGAGTACACATAGAAGTGATAAATGTATCAAATAAGTTCTTTTATCCAAGATATTAAATTTGTATGGATATAGACCCTTTTTACCTTGAGTACACATAGAAGTGATAAATGTATCAAATAAGTTCTTTTATCCAAGATATTAAATGTGGTAAACCAGCGTTTTCAACCATATAATGTACTTGGAAGTAGTTGATTGTAACACACTAGTGCTTTCCTTCACTCAATGTTTCATAATTCCATCAACACTTAGATTGATAGGCATTGGTCTCACATCATCCCATTTCCTTTTCCCTTTTTATCTCACTATCTTTTCTTTTCTTTTCCATACCATTTACTTCCGTTTCCATCTTATTTCATATACTACAACTACCACCTATTTTGCTTAGGCTAACTCATTAAATCATTTTGTGCTTCCATTTTATAGCTTAACAATCCTACTTTTTAGGGAAACCCCCTTTGAGTCGGAGAAGAGCCAATCTAAAAAAATAGGAAGAACTACTGAGGTGATAGTGGGTACTCTTCTTGAGGTGCACAAATTAGCTCTTTTGATGATTGAGACTTTACATTATGCGGGGACGCTAGATTTTGTTGTAACGTTTTTCGCTTTGTCGCCGGGGATAAAATTCATTTTTCTGTAGACATTATTTGATGAGGGTTATGTTTCAAAGATATATTTTCTCATCTTGACGATTCCACATTTCAGATTTTGTATGAGCTATTATGGTATGCATAGATTTTTAGATTTTATCATTTGAAGGGTTGAATTAATAGTTATGTCCAAAGGAAGTTTTGGGAAGATTTGTTTACCATTTTATATTTTTTTATGCATTCTTGGAGTTCCACATCATCTTTGCCTCGGATTTGGATTCCTCATATTTCAAGATTTTGAGAACGACTCTATTTGGCTTCTTTGCATCTTTCACCATTCATGAAGTTCATTGCAGAAAATAATATTTTTCCATAAAGATGTTTTGATGACAATTTTCACATTTTCTTTGAATGGAAAGAATGCATGGAAGTGGTATTGTGATTTCATCCTATAGTTTACCTGGGGGGGCAATATGAGGGTACCTAGGGAGGTACCTAGTGGGAATAATAATATATATGGTGTTATGTATGGATGTTATTTTTAGTAAATAAGGCCCATAATGTGAATACGATCAATATGAGAAGGCTTATTAGAAGGTTCCACCTACTAGAATGTTCCTAGGATGTAGCTATCATTATATAAAAAAGTGCAAACAATGTAATGAGACATGGTGAAGAATATGGTAATTGATGATCAAACAATTATTGTTTGAGGAGAGTTATCCTTCCATAAGGATTAATATATGGTGTTACCTTAAGGGTTTTTTTTTTTTTTCATTCTTGTATTAATTATTTTATATGAATGCTTTGGGTATATTGTTGGATTTAAATGTTACGTAACTTAGTAGATATGAACATATAATCTAGAAGATAAACTCTTAATTTCAAAGATAAATAAAAAAATTCACAAAATAATCAACACACAAATATGGATGTAAAATAAACCCTTAACTTCAACCAATAACTAAATCATTCACTAAAAAATAATTAACACGAGATGTAGAGAAAACTCTTGAGGGAGGGTAACACCATTTAACTATTCCTTATCGAAGGAAATAACTCCTCAAACAAACTTGATACAACTACAATATTCTTTACTATGTACTTCTTTATATAATGATATCTACTTCCTAGGAACATTATAAAAAATGAACTTTCTAGTAAGTAGAACCTTCTAGTAAGCCTTCTCACATTATTGTGTTCACACTATGGGCCTTATTTATTAGAAATGATCTCCATACATAACAACATATCTATTATTATTATTTCCACGGCTACCTCCCTAGGTACCTTCATATTCCCCCCTAGGTATACTATACAACCCTAAAGAGATAAATCCATTTATATATCTTGTTGATAAATTTCAGAATTATTGGATGTGTGGATATGATAATGATGGACATGTAACATATTTATATATGACATTTTTTTTGGGTTGATATTTGTACCAAAGTAGAAGAGAAGGTTGTTGGTTTAATGATTTTCCATGAGAAGAACCCTTTAAGTTATTTCTTGGTTGAGATTAAGATGATATATGATGTTTATATTTACATAATAAAATATATTAGAAGAAAATTTGCTCATTTTAAGAATACAATATAGCTTTGTCTTTCATTCTATGAGCTATTATTATATTATATTTCAGAAATGAGTGATGTATTTGTTTAATAACATATTGCAACCCCACAATTAGAAAACATTGGCCACGAAGTTTCCACTGTTGGGTATGTGTTATATTCTTTGCACGAGTAGTAGTGTCTGAGCGTATGCGTTAGGCGCGCAGGGGGGTTAGAGGGGGGTGCAAGGGCAGTGCCCCTGGAATTTTTTTTTCTGCCTCGAGAAATGTGACACCTACCTTGAGAAACATGTCATGTATTTAGGTGGTTTTTTCAGCACATAGTTTTTGTCGATGATTTTCTATTTCCGATTAAGGAATTAGGGTTTTGGACTAATCCAGGTCATTGGGTTAGGGTTTTGGATGTTGCTGGCTCCTATATGTATATTGTATTGTAAACAATGTAATATAATATATGCTGGTTTTCCCGGTTTGGGTTTCCAGGGGAAAAATCTCTGTGTAATGTTTGTATTTGCCATTGTATCTTTTCTTTTCTTTTCTGAATATCTGTTTACAATAGACATTGTACAAGGTTAGAATTTACATCCATTTCATTCTCCTACGAAGACAACGAAATTGTAACTTGTAATTGTTTTCAAAATTCATATTTTAATGATGTAATGGTTAATTTGGAGCATGTTTTTGAAGATAATCCATTGTATTGCGATGAAATGTATATATATGTATTTATTTATGTGATGATAATGAGCACAACCAAGTTTTTGAAGTTAGTAAGAAAAATTTTCATCTTGATAGCAATAGTTTGGGTATGGATTATTGAACATGTTTTAGGGATCCCATCTATGACACATGATAGAGATGATTCTATGGAGGAAAACATTAATCAACCATATTAAGTAGTGCATGTGCATGAATTTTTGATGGTGATTGCATAAATTACTGATGATGGTTTACAACTATGTTTGTCCATGTTTAATGCATAAAATTTATAGTTTTTGGAGCATGTTGGTGATGATAAAGGCGCTGGAAATTTCCAGTGATCTTCAAATTTTTGTGAAAGTGCATGTGATTTTTCAATTGAAATTCATGATTTTAGTATTGAAAATTGTATGGGGCAACAAGATATTGAATGTAATTTTTTTGATAGTCATTGTCGGATATCAAATAATATGTACAATTTTATTTTCAAATCTAAAATTTCATCTCATACTTCATTCTCATGCTTGGTAGACAATAGTTTATTGTTTGAGAACCCTACATCCTATTTGGTTAAAGGTGTGATTGATGTTTGCCATGTAGATTTGATTTTGTAAAGACACATAGTTGATATTTCACAGATAGATAATGGGTTGCCATGTACATTTTCTAGACCATATTTTAGCCTTCTTCAACATTGGATTGAGTTAGCATGCACTGTAACATGTTATTATTTTTTACATTTTTGTATTGGAACAACGCTACTATGACCTCAAAATGAGCCATAAAAACCCATATTTTTGGGTTAAAAAACACCAAAATTAATCATTGTTTCAAAAAGTGGTGCTATTGGTAGCACTCATTTTTTTTGGGGTTAAAATTACCACATTTTGCAACCACTACTTTAACAACATCATAATGTTGTTGACAAAAAACTTAAAATCATTCCCTAAATTGAAAATGGCGCTAACAACAACACCCTTTTTTATTTTTGATATCAAAACTATAACCCCTTTGAAACCTTCGAACTTGAAATTAATATTGTTGCAACCTAAACTTTAAAATTGACCATAAAATTAAAAAGTGATGTTAGCAGTAGCAACCCCATTTTTTTTTGAATAAATTGTAAGTATATTGAAATCGTGGCCTTGAAAACTGGTACCTTGGAATAAAAATTTATACATCTTTTATTTGATCTTGAAATTGTAACATTTTAGAAAACACATCTTAAAAGTTTGCAAACAAAATTGTAAAAAAGAAAACGACTTCCTACTCTCTCTAAATTGATTGCACCTTCCCTTAACAAGCAAGTAGCCTTACGACACCTTTCTTTTTCTCTTTGATTTAAAGAAAGCAAACAACCATTACAACAAAAAAGTTTCTGGATATGGAATAGTAATGGGCTTTGGAAGTAGAGGATCTGAAATGGATGGGCCATGGATCTCGAACTAACAAGGACGCTAGGCGGGTTGGAACTCAAATTGGTACCACATGATCCCTTTAAAAAAACATTTTAACTTAAAAAGAAAAAAAAATATAATTAGAAAAAAAATGGAAAATATTTTTTTTTTTAAAGAAAAAAATATGATTTTTTTTTTGTCCACTTTTTTCTTCATTTTTTTTTTTAAATTACTAAAAATTAAAAAAAATATCCAATATAAAAGTTGTATATATTATAAACAAACATTAACAAAATAAAAAAACCCTCTAGATAACAAAAAAATAAAACGATATAAAACAAAATAAAAGGAAAAAACAATTAAAACAAAATTAAATAAGTGTAATGAACAACAAAACTACTTAGAACATGTCTTTTAATAGGTTAGGAAGTTAACAATTAGTGATTAGGGCATATTAGTTGGTTGGTTGATCAATGATTAGATGGATTATGAGTTAATGGATCAATGGTTAGAGATTGTGTTGGTTAGTGGGTCAATGCCAAATGGTGACATGGTTAGTAGATTAGTGGTTGGAGTTATTTTAGGTTATTGATTTAACAGGTAAAACATTAAGTATTAATGGATTTATGGTAGTGGGTTGGGCTTATGTTGATGCTCAGATTGTTCAAAATCTCAACAACCTCACGAAGATATAAATCCCCTTGCATTTTTAAAAAGGTGACACTCCTATGTTATTGATTAAAATGAACTATGAAAATAAATTCAAATATATATAAAAATATATTCACAAAGAAACGTTCTTGAGAAAAGGACCAGGAACTTTATCCAAAACATAAATATGATATCTTTACAGTATTATACACAAGTAAAGAAAACAACATAGAAGATTAAAATATTCCTCACATCCATCACAATATAAGCAAGAATCGCTCATATCATAAGATAGAAAAAATATAAGGCCACAATGAAGATAATTTTAAATGAGTATCACATTTAAAACTGAAAGAGAATATGATAGGCACTCTCCAAAAATTTCATACTTAGAAATTCAAAAGTCTGAGAAATCATTAAAGTTGTGCCTCAAAATGTTCTTTGGGGAGTTTCAAAAAAATAATTATATGGTTTTACAATGAAGTGTTCGTTCAAATAGACTAGAATGGGGCTCCTGTGGACCTTAAAAAGATAGACATGGACCTGGAAGAATAGAGGAAAACAAATAGAAATCAGCTACAAGTTCTCAATGAATGAAAAGACACAATTAGATGATTTCCAAATGAGAAGTATAGAAGATGGAATATTATGAAATATCACCGCTTGACTCAATGTGATAAAATCTCTCTCTTTTTCATTTGCTAGGTGGGATGTATTTTATACTTTCCTTTGCTGGAACTACCTGACCGATTGCAACTGCTTCTTCTTGATTTGATTCAATTATTTTAATTAAAGTGTTCTTTAACCAATTTTCGATATATTCTCTCATTGGTGCCACAATTATTTCTTGTCTCACTTCAATATCAAATAAAATTTTCTAGATGTTTAAAATCCATCAAGAGTTGATGGAGGGTATCCTGAATACCATTGTTTTTGTTTACATAATGGACCAACCAACTCTCTACATATGTCTCCGAATATTCGGTCAGGTTGTCGAACTTTTCTGCTGATGCAATCTTTAACGAGTCCAACTTTTCTTCCATTTGTTCCTTTGACAAGAGTATTGAATTCATAATTAAGTGTGGATCCTCCACATGTTCAGTCGACCTGACTAGTTCTGATTCAATCAACTTTAAATATAATTCACTTCTTTTTACACTTATGACATCACATTCAACTTGTACGGTAGCTAGAGAGGTAGTGGGGGGGCCTAGAGAGCCCATAGTGATAATAGTGGAGGCCATTCAATGTAAGGTGGACTAGGTCCACTATATTATTAAATAAGACCCACTATAGTAGTTAGATATAATAAATGGGTAATTAGATATAATAAATGTAAGAGGATTTCTTAGAAGGTTCTACTTCTAGAAGATTCCTCATCTAAAATGTTCTTAAGTGATGGTAACACTATATAAATGGGTTCAAGAAATGTAATGGGACATGAAGAGAAGTATTGTATTTGGAGTGATAACTCAATAGGAGGATGCCCCCTTGAAGAGGCAAGTGAATAGGAGAGGATCCCTTCCATAATAGGATTCATTGTACGGTGTTGCCCTACTTCAAGGGTTTGATAGTAATAGAGGAGATTTTGCATATTGTTCTTGTATATCTATTGTGGTGATTTTGTATTCAGTCTTTGGTTCATAACAATTGGTATCAGAGAACTTTCCTTGGCAGACATTGTGGACAAATATTTTTAATTTTTGCATTTTTTTTTTTTAATTTTTAATTTTTTTTATTTATTTTTATTTATTTCGGAGAAGAAAAAAGAGGGCCGCGAAATTCCAGAAAATTTCGGTATATTTATGTGCAAAATTTGCAGAAACAGGTTGTATATATGAGTTCCTCTCAGAAAAACACCCAAGTTGAAAAAACAAATTGTCTGAAACGGAGTCCGGGAAGTCAAGATATCGAAGTTTTAAAATCTGCAAATTTTCAGGGTTTTTTTCTGCGGACGGCGGCACACATTTTTTATTTTTATTTTTATTTCTATAGTATATGGAGGCCAAATTTATCCAAACAAATAACAGATCTGAGTTCCTCTCACAATTTCACCTAGTTTCAAAAAACAAATCAGTCGAAACGGAGTCCGGGAAGTGAAGTTATGAGCATTTTAAATTCAACATTTTTTTAGGGTTTTTCCAGAAAAAACCGCGAATTTTCTACCGTAACTTATTGTTCTATTTTTTGGGATTTTTCGTAATGGATGCGGGACTGAAGAGTTCATAGGGTGCTCAGATGGCTATTTCCTCTCAAACCCTCAAAGAAATTCTTGCGGGACTGAAGAGTTCATAGGGTGCTCAGATGACTATTTCCTCTCAAACCCTCAAAGAAATTCTTGAAGCATTCAAATCTCAATTGTATGACACATTGAATGACAAATTGGATGCCTTTGGAGATGGATTCAATGATAGTTTTCGTAGTATTCAAGATTCATTGGATAACATGCAGGAGAGATTTCTTATGGCGGACCTCAGGGATGAATATAATCAAGAAATATATACTTGGTATGATTTTGAGGCCGATTGCGATGATTGATATATGGATAGTTGTCATTTCTGGGATGACAACCACTTCCATATTTTATTTGATGACTCTACTCCACCTTCTGTAGAGAACATCAATGTCCCACATTAGGAGCTACTTACCAGCGTCCAACCTGCTTATTCTACAATGGTATTGTTCCTTCCAGATTCATCTTTGATCATCTCCCACTATGTGGATGAATATTTTTATTTGGATCCACATGATAGGTGTCAATATTGGGAGCATCATTTTCAGTTGGTTATTGGGTGCTGATATCTTCCGTGTGGAGTTCACATGAGCACTTGGACATGGGACCCTGGTTTACAATGACAGTTGGACTACTTCAGCATGGTGGCTTCCATTTCTCAATGGGACCCTGGTTCTCTAGTCTACTTTGGCACTATGGTCCACACTTATCCATGGGACCCTAGTATATGGTTGTACATCAAGCGTTGAGAACAAGGCTTTCATAAGGAGGATGGAATGTAGGGTAGCTAGAGAGCTAGTGGGGGGCCTCAGAGGGCCTATAGTGATAATAGTGGAGGCCATTCAATGTAAGGTGGAATAGGTCCACTATATTATTAAATAAGGCCCACTACAGTAGTTAGATATAATAAATGGGTAATTAGATATAATAAATGTAAGAGGACTTCTTAGAAGATTCTACTTTTAGAAGATTCCTCCTCTAGAATGTTTTTAAGTGATGGTAACACTATATAAAGGGGTTCAAGTAATGTAATGGGACATGAAGAGAAGTATTGTATTTGGAGCGGTAGCTCAATAGGAGGATGCCCCCTCGAGGAGGCAAGTGAACATGAGAGGATCCCTTCCATAATAGGATCCATTGTACGATGTTGCCCTACCTCAAGGGTTTGATAGTAATAGAGGAGATTTTGCATATTGTTCTTGTATATCTATTGTGGTGATTTTGTATTCAGTCTTTGGTTCATAACACAACTAATATTTCTTTTAAACTTTTGATTCTCTCGAGCCAACCTTCCTTTAATTGTTTTATACGGATTGCTAAAGATAAATCATCTTCTTTTCTCTAAAATTCACTAAGACCTGAAAATTCTGCACTAAAAGTAGAAATGGCTCATTTGTAAAATTCATCATCATTTTCAAGGTCTGCTTGAAGATATTGCATGGAATGTGTCATTCTTGAGCCTAGAGAAATAAATCTAGTTTCCAATTCCCAGGTTTCTAGGATCAAGGACATTCTCTTTTGGATATTTTCCCCGATATATCTCCTCATAGCAACAAACAAACTTGATGTTCCTTTTAATATTGAGTTTGATTATGGTCTTCCTTCAAGATTTATCAAAGGATGCATGGTGGCGATAGAACTAGCAAACAGTGGTGGGGGAACCAGAGCATTTTCTAATTCTCTAACTCTATCTTTTAAATAGAATTTTTATTCTCTATGTAACACACCCGACCCCCTAGTCCTTACTTAGGTTGATGGGGTGTCAAAATTTATTTTTCACCAACTACTTCATCTCTCCAAATAAACCTCATAGATTAATTTTTCTCGTCGAGAGCTTTCCAATAACTGCAACCATGCTCAATACCAAACTTCAGATCAAAAGTTACAACCTCCCTACCTTTTTGGGCTTTCTTCCATCAATTCCACCTCAGCGCCACATGGCATCCATGTGGCTCCTTGTAACTCATACCATTTGATGTGGCATTGATGTAACACTGATTTGGCCACCTATCTCAATGGTTCTCATCCTATTAGACCTTCACAATCAACGACTTCGATCTACTCAAAGCCCTTTTTATCATCACAATCTCCCATCGGAGTCTGTCCATTCTTGGCTTCCCAGCTCACTCCGATAGCCTCCTCCGAAGGATTGGATGGTCTTAGAGATCGGGAAATAAATGAATCTGATTGCGTCAATATCCTTAACTTGCATGATAAATAACATCCTTTCCTTCTAACCTTTCATAATTTCCATTGTGGAGACCATGATAGATCAACGACTGTCATTTCTTCGATGCCACCCTTCGATCAATGGTCCAGATCAATCCTCGGAGTACTCCTATCAGATTCCATCCTCCTTTAGGACCACAACTCACTCTAACCAGCCCTCTTCGATGAACGGTTAAGATCTATCGACCAATAGATCCAAGGGATAAGATTTAGACACCTGTCCCAAGGTTCAGATCGACAAGTACTCCTACCTAGTCCTTTTTGCATATTATAGGCTGCCACATGTCCTCCTTTGGACATGCTGGCACTCTGGGTTAGCATGATTTCACTCCCCTTTCATAACTTTTCTTAAGGGAGACCCCAAGTGACATTGGGGTTGGCACCTAGGACACTTGGCCCTACCCAACTCCGCCACCTGGCTTGACATGTGGTACTCAGGCTGCGTCACATTTCGCTCCCTCAAAGTGCCAAATCACCTTGACACGTGGCACAATCACCACTTGACACATGGACCACCCATGTGGATTGATGTGTTGTACAAATCATCGCTGGACACTTGGGACGTTCGTCTAGGTGCCGACACCTGTCCACTATGCATTGGTCGGGTGACATCATCCTTGTCAGCATGACATCACCTTCCATCTTGACTTCGTCCAGGCGAGACCCACAAGGATCTACGATTGATATTTCTTCTCGACCACTCACCGATCTACGACCATGATTGATCCTCAGATCCTTCCCCATCAGAGTGCCTTAACAAAAGATACTCCGACCATTAAACTCTGACAAAACTCACTTAAATGGATCTAAAGGTCCATATCTCTCCAAAAACACTCTCCGATAGGTCTAATGGTTATTGGTATCCTTCGTCTTCGAACTCCACATGTGTCCCTGTACTCTAATACTTCGATGACCGTGTGCTCGATCAACGATCACAATTTCTTTGGAGCCGCACTCTGATGGATCCAACGGTTGTCGATGGCCTTGATCCCCAACAAGTCCTCGAACGTGAGGAACCTCGATCATCGACCATGATTGAATTGCTATTTCGAATTAATGACTGAGATCTTCTCGTAGTAAAATACAAAGTTTTCTTAGGTTTAACAATCCAACTTAGGACTTAGCCAAATTTTCAAGAGTTCTTTAGGAATTGCCTTTGACTATTGGTCCGAAATAGGATTTCATTGCCAGGAATTCATCCAGATTCCTTCTTAGGCTTTACCAAGCCTTCAGAATCCTTACCTTGATTTGAAAAACCTCTAAGTTATTTCCTCTTCACTGCTTACTTGGGGAATTTCATCCCACCAGCTGTCCATATCTGGACATGGGCATTTCCAATCCCGAGCTGGGCTATACCACGCTGAAAATTTCATTTGCTATCAATTTCATTCATTTAAATGCGCTACCTATGTACAATATTTATGAAAAATAACTACAGGATACACATGCAACATATTCGGGAAAACCCATAATAGAAAAACATAATTCGTACATAATTATAAAATTACAACAACAAAAATAGTTATATTATAGACATTATCAACATGTACATATAATTACAGTTCCTGTACAAATCTGTCCACAAGTATCTTGAAGTATAATCAGAAGAACAATACCATAACAAATATGAATAATTACTCACACAATAATTAAATAACATACACAAAAAAGGTACTTATCTTTTACAGAAGACCACCAACTACATGCAGACCTCCGAATTTCCTCCCAACCTTAGACTCCGCTGCTTAGAACTTAGCAACATGTCACCCCTGAGATGGGGTTTAAAATCCACTTGGTAAAGGATATCCTAAACCACGCTAAGTCTGTCAAACAACAACGATACTCAAATTCAGGTGCCAATTCTAGTAGACGACCTACAACCTTTCATTCTTCGCATGCCCATCCCACCCTAGGAAGTGTGCCCCTTCTTTGCTCAACTGTTCTTTGGCTGCCCCACTTCCCTTATAGGACTTCAAAAATAGGATGGATAGGAAATCTACCAATTCTAGCAAACAATCTACATTATCTCATTCCCCACATGCCTATCTCACCCCAAGAAGTGTGCCCCTTCTTTTCTCAACATTCCTTCGGCTGTCCCACTTCCCTTCCGGGGCTTCAATAATAGGCCGAACATGAAATCTCAGAGCCTTGTAGCTGCAGTTTGGCACATTGGGAAAAAAATCCCAGTAGTTCTCTCACCTGGAGAGAATGCTTAAGGGCATGACAACCTGGTTCTTCAACAGCTCACTGGCCTGGCAACCCACTTCTTCAACAATTCACGGAACTGAAAAACCCACCTCTTTAGCATAATTACCAGAAAACTGCCCCAAGGCTTCCTCCACGCAGGTATGGTGATGGCAGGAAGGTACAAATGGTAGCATAGGAGATGATGGTATCATCCATGGTGAGAAATATGATAACTAAGATGGGGAAAATGCACTATGTTTTCCCATTATAATTGCATGTTCATGAGATGACACTTGCCACCTCATAAACCTCCTTTGCACCCACTTGGTGATTCGCTCCCTTCCTTTTGGGAACTTAGGATAACATAAAGTATATATATCCATAAATTAAGCTTTTTAGAAATTATTATTAAATTATTTTCTTAGCTTAAACCCCCTAGGCTTAACCCCTTTCCTAGACTCTTATCTGCCCTTTCCCTTTCTAGTGAAGTTTAGCCCCATTACTCTTTTTTCTTGTCGGTCTGAAACATAGGTGTTTTTTTATTAATATCTGAGTGATTATATTTTACAAATTTAGTCGCGTTGGCCTTTTAGCATCTAGGCTCTTCGGCCTAATAATCACATAGGCACTCAGGCCCATAATATTCCGTCTTACCATCCTATAAAACAATATGTACAATTATAACTAGGGATTAACCTGAGGGTATTAAATTTCCCTCCCCCTTATTTATGCACTTTCCTCAATGCACTATATACACATGTACAACGCAATTCTTCAAAAAGATCCATAGTTTTGTTATTGAAGCTTGTTGTCTTTCTAGTCTTGTTTGCATACTTCAGGTAGATGTCCTTTTCTCTATTCCACATGATGCTTCACTAAGGATTCAACACACTGTAACATTATTGTGCTACCTCTTCCTTGCTGCATTCACCCTTTTAGGCTCAAGCATCCCTTCAATGATACATAATCCTTCAACGATCCATCTTACCCATGATTTCACACACAAGAAGAGTGTCAACTTATTAATAGACCCCCACTAAGGATATGAAATTATAGGGTCCATTGTCCCAACAAAATCCATTCCTTCCAAGCATTCCAACTTTAATGATCCCTGGTTCTCATGTATCATACACATGTAGTCATCATGAGATGATATCATATAATTTCATTTAGGAATTCAATTTTTTTTGATAAAGAAATTCTTCAAGTCTTTCCCATTATGAAATTCCATTTCATATTTGCTTGGCTATTGCAACAACAATCAACAATCTTCATTATGGATTTCAACTGTACCATATTTGGGACTACTTTTCCTGCAATACTTCCATCTTGCATTCAACCAACCAATTATTAGTATTTCATACACAATATGCTTTTATTATAATATTTTCCAAAAGCTCACAAAGTGATTTTAGAATTGCCTACACCTAACAATTCAATCACAACTATCAAACCGCTTATTAATTGAAATGAAATTATCATTCTCTGCATATGCATTTTTAGTAATTAAGATTTTCATTCTTTCAACATCATTATTTTCATTACTCTATTTCCTAAACATTAAATACCCATAGTTAATTCTCATGTGATTACTATAACTTGCAACCCTCTTTTTGCAATATCTAACAACTACTGAAATGTTATCAACCTCATGAGTTAGCAATAATTACATCATTTCATCGGTTAGTATATCTATTTCCATGGAATATTATATATACATATATTTACCAAAATGAATTCAAACATAAACAACTTTATCATGCATGAGTGCAACACTACTACTTACACACTATGCATGAGTGAAACTCTCCTTGCATATCTATTCAATGCACCCTTGCATTGATTTCATAATTCCATTTATCTAAGTCATGTATCTCACCATGGTGAATTGGGAGGTATGGCCAATGTCTCGACACATCATCCATACATTTCCCGTTTCCTTCTCTGCCATTTGGATACCTTCCTTTTCGACCTAAATACTACACCATGAAGGTAATTCTATGGTGCTCTTTAGTGTTAGCAAGAAGATTGTAGTCCAAACATTAATTATAACTAGGAAGCTCATTGGATTCTTGTGCAACACTATAACTTTTCCATATCCAACCTTGTTGTGGCCTCATACATGACTTAGATTTATTGACATTTGTTTTTATAACAAGGTCATTTTTTCTTTCTTTCTTTGGTTATTATCTCATAACCAACAAATTTGTGACATGCTATTATGTCAGATGCATGCACTCAAAAGCTAATAGATTTTGTTATTAACACATGCCCTTGGCCTTTACCATACAACATGGTATATAATCCATTAATGCATTCAAATCTGACAACAATATTACTTCACCAATAATCTCCTGGCCAAGAGAATTTTAACCTAAACTCTCTTTTACTATTATGCAACATAATTACATAAAAATTCATACCTGCATAGCTTTCATTAAATGAATTTAATGTTACCTGACTAGATGGTATCAAGAGGATTTTCCATGCCTCCTTCACCAATCTCTTAGCCAACACTTCAAATCCCTATTTCTTCTTTCATATGGATGACTTCCATATGCAACAATATCTTCAGTAGAATTTATATCCGTGCAATAAAACCTCTCTTTCCCGACACAACAATCATCATTAGCAACTTTCATATTCTTATATATAGCAATAGACTACTCCTAGTCTTCACATGTCATATATATCTATTAACAAATCTACATTAGTTAATGCCTATTTTCATATGTACTAAGAATGCATCTTTAATATGCTTATAATTGCATATGCATTCAAAAGCTTCCTGTGCTATGTATGGCTGTCCAACATGCCATAATATAATTGCTGCTACAACAATTGCAACAAATTCTTTCATCATGTACTTCTTTCTTTGTTGTTCCTGGATGGTCTCAGTTCTCATTGTAATCATTGCACATGATTATTTATGACCTGAGTTCTTTTATGGCCAATCCACTCTTGGCCACTTTTACATTTTCAACCATCCACTATGCTAATATTAATTTTCAACATTCATCTAATACCTGGATTCCCTTTGACCCAACCCATACATGACCAAATTACATATCCAACCATGCTCTCTTTATTGTCCTTGGATCTTCAACATTCATTTACTTTACTGGACCAATTGATTCATCTTTCCCTCTTTGAATAACTTCAATTATTGTGGTTTCTTGAACCATTTACCTCTCTTATCTTGACCCCCTTTGGTCTTTATCTTGGCTTTCACATTCAATTTCCAGCATGTTACAATGCTACCCAAAAGTCTTCTTTTCCAGCTTCATAGAGATTAGCGAAAAGTAATTAACACTACTTTTACTTTCCATCATTCATTCCATTGGTACTTCTAGCCTTATAACATATTACCAATGGCTCCTAACCACCTGAGATGGAGTCCTTTCAGGTGCCATCTCTTTTACCTTCCATGCTCAACATAGAACCGTTTTCTTCTTCATGGTTCCTTATTAATTTCTCTTCAGAAATCACTTCTATGCTTGAGCCCTTTTGATTTGTTATCCAAATATACTTTGGGATATAAATCAGATTGGTTATCATTTATTTTCATGTATCCTTATGCATGCATTACACTTTAAAAATGTAATCCAAGATTCTTATACCAATAGGCTTTGCATCCCATTGCTTTGTTTTCCAACAATCGTTAAGGTTATGACTCTATTCTCCTGACAGAGTTCTCTCATAGTTCCTTCATATGGAATTGTCTCAGCATGCAACTCCTTTGTTGCATGTCCATCATTTCTTGAAATGATTTTTATCCTAAGTCAGCCTCAACTTTACCCATTCAATTGTTCACTCAATATTCCATAAGGGATATGAGCATGCATACATTCAACTACACATTCAAACATGTGCATTTACCAATTTGCATTCATAGGGTGCTTTTATGCACTCAACCACATGCATCAACATGTTGTGTGTCCACCATAGGCACACTTTACAATTTTCATATACATATTTGATTTTAATCACTTCGTTCATGATTTAATCACAACCATTTACATGAAATTCTCATATTACCTTCTATCACAATAACAAAACATTCTTTTTCATTTTCCTTAAAGCTCACTTAATCCTACCTGCATTCATAACAAACGAGCTTACATTGTATTCCATCCATGCACCCAAGTATACATGTATATATGTATTTATATGAGCATTGCAAGCTCACTGCTTGCACCTTTTCTATGCCATCCACACACATTGACATTTCAAACTTCCACATCGTTCCTCCTTGGAATCTTACAACCATTCATATGATAATCCCCATAGGGATACTCATAATTATGCTACCCTATTTTTGGGAAAAAAACCAACAAGAACAACTCTTTCCCAACTGCTATAAACACAATCCACAAATCAAAATTTTAAATGGGTAATTACAACATTACCTAGGGCATTAATATGCCCAAATCCATCTTCCTTTGTACCTCAATCTATTCTTGGTCAACATACCTTTATCAGGGTAAGCCTTTCACTGCTTCTTGAGAATAATAATCCATACTCATATGGTTACCTTCCACCTCTGGATATAAAAATGACCCATCATATACAACTCTGAAAATATATGCACACTTTTCCTTTTAATATCACCATAACTCTCCTTCTGACTTCCTGGAAATTTTGTTGTTCAACTCATAATTCTGGGTGAATACATGGACTCCTATATCCAATACCTTTCCAACAATCTCATCTTATCCTTAATACATCAATATTGTAAATGATCTTTGGCCCATCCAGGCCTAGTGTTGAAATTGGAGCTCTGATACCACTTTGTAACACACCAGACCCCCTAGTCCTTACTTAGGCTGATGGGGTGTCAAATTTTATTTTTCACCAACTAATTCATCTCTCCAAATAAGCCTCAAAGATTGATTCTACTCATCGAGAGATTTCCAATGACTGTAACCATGCTCAATTTCAAGATTTGGATCAAAAGTTACATCCTTCCAAATTTTCTAGGATTTCTTCCATCAATTCCACCTAAGCGCCACGTGGAATCCACATGGATCCCTATCACTCATGCCATTTGACATGGCACTGATGTATCACTGATGTGGTCACCTCTCTCATCGGTTTTCATCCTATTGAACCTTCACAATCAATGACTCCGACCTACTCAAATCCCTTCTTATCATCAAAGTCTCCCATTGTACTGCATCCACTCTTGGTTTCCCAACTCACTCCAATATCCTCCTCCATTGGATCAGATAGTCCTGGATATCTAGAAATCAATGGATATGATTGTGTCGATATCCTTAACTTGCATGATAGATAACATTCCTTCCTTCTAACCTTTCATACTCTCCCTTGTGGATCCCACGACATATCAACGACTATCATTTCATTGCATCCACCCTCCAATAAATGGTCCAAATCAATTCTCAGAGTACTCCTGTCGGAATACATCATCCTCTGGGACCACAAATCACTTCGACCAACCCCATTCGATGAACGATTAAGATCTATCGACTGATAGATCCGAGGGATAGGATTTAGACACCTGTCCCAAGGTTCAGACTGACAGGTACTCCTACCCGGTCCTTTATGCATATTACATGATGCCATGTGTCATCCTCTAGACATGATGGAACTCTACGTCAACATGATGCCACTCTCATTTCATAGCTTCTCTTAAGCGAGACCCCACGTGACATCGAGATTGGCACCCAGGACACGTGGCCCTACCCAACTCCTCCACCTGGATTGACACATTGCACTTAGGCCATGTCACATTTCGCTCCCTCAAACTGCCAAATCACCTTGACACGTGGCACAATCACCACTTGACACGTGAACCACCCACATGGACTGACGTAGTGTACACGTCATCGTTGAGCATTTGGCGCATCCATCCAGGTGCTGACACCTGTCCTCTATGCATTGGTCGGGTGACATAATCCTCATTAGCACGACGTTACTTTCCCTCTTGGCTTCGCCCATGAGAGACCCACAAGGATATACAATTGATATCACTTCTTATCCACTCACCGATCTACGACCACGATTTCTCCTTGGAGCCTTCCACATCAGAGTACCTTAACCCAGGCTACTCCGACCGTTAGACTCCGACGACACTCACCAAAATGGATCTAATGGTACATATCTCTCCGAAAACAGTCTTCGATAGATCCAATGGCTATCAGTGTCCCTAATCTTCGGACTCCATGCAATTCCATGTACTTCAATACTTCGATGATTGTGTTCTCGATCAACAGTCATGATTTTCTCGGAGCCTCCCTCCGATGGATCCAACAATTTTCGATGTCTTTGATCCTCGACAAGTCCTTGAACGTGAGGAACCCTAATCATCAACCATGATTGAATCGATGTGCATATCTAACGATTGCGATCTTCCCATAGTAAAACACAAGGTTTTATTAGGTTTAACAGTCCAACTCAGGACTTAGCCAAATTTTCAAGAGTTCTTTAGGAATTTTCTTCAACTATCAGTACGAAATAGGATTTCATTGCCAGGAATTCATCTAGATTCCTTCTATGGATTTACCAACCCTTTAGAACCCTTACCTTTCTTTGAAAAACCTCTAATTAATTTATTTCCTCTTCATTGCTTACTTGGGGAATTTCATCCCACGAGTTGTCCATACTAAGATAGGGGCATTTCCATCCCCGAGCTGGGCTATACCATGCCGAAAATTTCCTCTGCTATCAATTTCATTCATTTAAATGTGCTTCCTATGTACAATAATTATGCAAAATAACTACAAGATACACATGCAACATATTCAGGAAAACCCATACTATAAAAGCATAATTTGTACATAGTTATAAAAATACAACAACAAAAATAGTTATATTACACACGATATCAACATGTACATATAATTATAGTTCTTATACAAATCTATTAACAAGTATCCTGAAGTATAATTAGAATAATAATACCATAACAAAGATGCATAATTACTCACACAATAATTAAATAACATACAAATAAAATGTACTTATCTTTTGCAGAAGAACACCAACTGCATTCAGACCTCCAACTTTCCTCCCAGCCTTAAAATCTACTGCATAGAAATCATCAAGAAGCCACCCCCAAGACGGGGTTTAAACTCCACTTGGAAAAGGATATCCTAACCCAGGATAAGTATTTCAAACAACAACAATACTCAAATTCAGGTGCCAATTATAGTAGACAATCTACAACCTTTCATTCCCCACATGTTTGTCCCACCCCGAGAAGTGTGCCCCTTCTCTGCTCAATAGTCCTTCGACTGCCCCACTTCCTTTCTAGGGATTTAACAATAGGCCGGACATGAAATATTTCAATTACAACAAACAATCTACAATCTCTCATTCCCCACATGCCTATCTCACCCCAAGAAGTGTGCCGCTTCTCCACTCAACAAATTTTTGGCTGCTGCACTTCCCTTTTGAGGATTCAAGAACATGCCAGATGATAAATCTTAGATCCCTGTAGCTGCAGTTTGGTGCCTTGGGAAAAAAATTCCCAACAATTCTCTCACCTGGAGAGAATTCTTATGAACATGACAACCCACTTCTTCAATAGCTCATGGGCATGGAAATCTGCTTCTTCAACTTAATTACCAAAAAACCACCCCAAATATTCCTCTACACAGGTATGGCAATGGCAGTAGGGTACTGATGGTAGCAAAGGAGATGATGATATTAACCATGGTGAGAAATATGATAGCTAAGATGGGGAAATGCACTATGTTTTCCCATTATAATTGCGTGTTCATGAGATGACACTTGCCACCTCATAAACCTCCTTTGCACCCACTTGGTGATTCGTTCCCTTCCTTTACAAAACTTAGGATAACATAATGTATATGTATCCATATATTAAGTTTTTTAGAAAATATTATTAAAATATTCTTTTGGCTTAAGCCCCTTTCTTAGACTCTTAGCCCCCTTTTCCCTTTCTAGTGGAGTTTATCTCCCTTACTCTTTTGTCTGGTCGGTATGCAACAATGGTGTGTTTTTATCAATATCCGATTGATTACATTTTACAAAGATAGGTGCAATGGACTTTTCACAT